>JANHQD010001922.1:115482-202431 GCA_024721195.1 Marasmius sp. AFHP31
CCTTCAACTCTTCTATGACCTTCGCTTCGGATAGCCCAGGTGGACGTGTTTCAGGTGCGAAGGTCTGGCGACGGAAATGATACGAAAACCGAACACCTTTGAGGGTCTCTTGGAGACGGTTATGTTCGGGGCCAACTAGATTGCCATGCTCAACGTGGTTATCACTTCTACTGCTCAGAACTGGAGACGCACCGCTATGGTAATTGTATTGGTTTCCTGTGATAGCACTCATATTAGCAGAACCCGCGACATGTAATTGTGCATTGGCTAGCGAAGAAACATTTTGTGTGCTGTGAAAGGGCGTCACCGGACGACTGTCTGTCATTTCCGGGGTCGAGATGGGTGGACTGGGAGAGGACATTGCTAATGATGGATGGGAAGCAAAGAATGATTGACTATCGCTTCCACTGTTCAGAGTGACACAGGTATCACTTGATTACTGTGCGCTCCGAATCGGCACCAACGAGGTCGTGAATTACATGGCACCGCACCGTAGTGATTGGCGGGAAGATATCAATTGTGCTGGACACTAAGGGAGACTGAATACGGTATACTAACGAAGCTGCCCGGACCAATCGATCACGCACCGCCTCTGGAAAAGACGTTGTCGCTGGGACTCCAGTATGCATTATTTTTGGCAGATGACCTTCGAGGTTCTCACAGCACAGACGAACCTGAGCGATGAAATTTAGTACCATGTCGTGGATCCCCGGGGGTACAAGTGACCGTTTGTGAGACTTTCCTGAATGTTTAACGCAAGGTCAGCAAACGCTTGTTGCCTCAGGACGCGAACAAAGCTTCTCGATGCGTCCTCCCAGCCATCTGAGAATCAGAATGGCCATCTCAATCTGTAAAGCACCTAGTGGGTAAGGCGCCTCTGAAGCCGGATATTGAATGGTTACCTGGCGATCAGACTGAATGGTACGGTGAGCAGATAGCCACCTCAAAACATACCAATCATAGCGAATCGAGACAGCCTCGAGACCATTCCCGGTGGAGATTTCCGATTCCTGGAAATTGAAGCATCAGTGCGTTAGTATGCTAAGTCTTGGTCCTCACCTTCATCCCAGTGCCCAAGTTCCATTGTAATTCACGCCGGTCACAATTCGCGCCGCCCAGGGTCGTAAACGGTTCTCCCAGTCGATAACCACAAGATCGAGAAAATGGTCCTGGCGGTTCGGGAACAAGAGTTGAGCCGGGCATTTCGGACTTCGGCGCTCAAGCCAGTAGCGCCCGCCGCCGGACCTGGGGTAGCCGGAAGAAAGGATCCCGGCTAGACAGCTTCTTGCCCCCCTGCTACACCCTTCCCCAGGCTTTCGAACCTCATCATCTTGCCGAAAGAGCTCGGGCAGCCTGTTCTCTAGCTATAATACGAAACTCCTTGTTTCCAGACCAATATCGTACTCAATGCCACATAGGACCTTCCAAGTTCTGAGACGCTCAACGTTGACGTTGGCGACTCGTAGAGATTAACATTAAGTGTCGGATCATGGATTATGGTACGAATCAAAAACGGTTCTTTCTGCAAGTTTGCAAAACCTCAATTCCCAAAACGGTTTTCCTTAGCTGTCATCTCGTGCATCCCCGTCGCCGCCTGCCTCCAGTCCAAATTGAACATCTTCGCATGAGCAGTAATCATCCTAAACCGAACCCAGTAAGGGCACGAAGTCAGGAGCTTGAATATCACTTAACGCTCTCGGTCCGTATGAACAACGTGATCGGGATCCGTTCGCGCCACGGAACAAGACCTTGTCCCGAAAACGACTCGTCGAAATCAGTAGAAGAATACGATGTGTTCATTGGATCGCCGGTGAGGTGATTGACCCAGGATAACGGAATCCCCTTCACTTGCTTCGGCCTCTTCGTGTAATCCAACGAGATAGTATGTTCATTCTTGATGATACGGTGTACGGCATGTTAAACAAAAGCGGGCTCGATTAAAAATCTTGATAAACGCATTTCTGAGGAAGGCGAGGACCAAGGAGGAGGGCTCGCGGGTCTCTTGGGTTGTAAGGTATCCTTTCAAACTGGTTCGCCGATAGTGATGAAGTGGCCCTTACTCACCTTGAGCAAGCTTTTGCAGCTTGCTTAGCGTGACACTGGAGTTGGTGTTGCTTCCATGCAGACTTTTGACATTGAGCGGAGCAATAGATCTCAAAGCGACATGCGTTGCATCTTTTGAATTTGTGATCCAATTCTAGAGTTCGGCGGTGGGGGCACTGAGAAAGGGTACAATATGAGCATGAGGGCCAGCAAAAAAAAAAACAAAGAAAAGCGGGGGCTCGGGGACATTCCTTTGGGCTGCCGGATATGGCATCATCGTACCAGCCTTCCCCATCCCTACTAGGGGCCTGTCTTGCAGTCGCCTCTGCGCACAGCTTGGCCCAGGATTCGAGCAGGGGGCCACAATCTTTGAGGTATGATTCTGGGTCGATCTCTGCCTTGGCAACCTATTTTGATCGTGCGAACGACACGAACCAGGAGGGGCCTATGGTATAAACGAGGCGCAAGTGCATCGAGAAACCTTGAATAGTCTGCTGCTCCCGAACGATACCTCTTACAAGTGCCCCCGATATATCCCAACGCGTCGCCTTGAGGAGTTGATCGAAGAAGGTCTTTGGAGGGGATTTGTCGGTTTCTACGAGAAGGTAGGCTATGTACATCCCAGCGGCATAGCAAAGTAACGCTGCTGTGGGGTGTTCCAGTGCCGTCGCTAATGACCATAACTCCAAGGCGAGCGCAGGGAGTTTGGGATAAGCTCGGATGCGGTTCCCGCCTGCTTCCATTGTAGGGTCGTTGTCTGGGCCAGGGCTCTGACCATCACGGATATGGCATCCTAAGAATCTTGTCGGTTGTGTTGTATCCAGTAGGGTTGCTGGGCTCAACGTCTGTTATAGTGCAAGTATCCACGGCCACGCCTTATTTCAACTTTTCCCCAAGATCCAGTGTGAAGTGCCCGAGCGGCGTTGAACTCTATCCGAGATCTCCACCAGAACAGAAAGAGCCCTGACGGTGTTCGGGCCAAGAGCATTGATGTTGATATCAGGGGGTGGAGAAGGCTGCAAGTTTTTGATGATGTCCCTCGAGTTCATCTTCTGAGGTAGCGCGAGCCGGCTTTCGGTCCGATATTCGAGAGTGAAGGATACATCACTCACGAGATTATACAGATCCAGCTATGGTGAGGGTGTGTGATGATGAGATCGCGTTTGACTAGTTATAGATTAAATCTTGGTTAGTAGACCGTCTTGCCCAGTTCAACCTTTATAACTCACCTGCCCATAGAAAATATTGAGGCGCAGTCCTCAAGAGGTTGAGGTAGTAGGAGATGGTGGACTCGAGACGGCCCAATGGCAGGAGTAGAAGAACCGTGGGAAGAAAGACGCGCTTGTAATGTGACCTCGACGCGTTGGCACGCGTCCCCCTTCCTTCCTGCAACCCAGTGCATCCCAGACGCTTTGGTATTTGTGTCCTGTAGCTCCAAGCTCATCGATTATTCTTGGCTGGACAACAGTAAGAAAACCATGAATTCTTGATGGCGTCATTTTTTTCTCAACAATTTTACCACAGCGTCGCTTTTCGCAGCTTGCAATCGGTGTTTGGTGTGGAGCTGGATCCTTGTATAAGGATAGAGGATAGATTTGGGTCAATAGTGAGCAACCTATCATCATTTTGCCGCTGGGATATTTGAACCTTTTGCCTTGTAGAAGTTCTACCCCTTGATCGACAGAAAAAAAACCCGCAAAAATCGAACAAGACCAAGCCTGCGTGAAGATGAATTCGAAGGAAATTATGAAGAACTTTTTGCACTCTCCCCCTCCAACAATAAGCCTCAATAACCCAGATCCAAAGTCGTCTAGAGCCATAGCTGCTCTGTTGAGTCTCGCAGGAGACATCTCCCAACACTCTGACGCGGCAGCACAGATTCTGGAGAATAATTGGACACGGTTATGGCCATGGATTGCGTCTTGGTCACGAGCGGTGCTGGATACCGAGCCGACAACCACCTTTGGACAAGACACGGTCGACCAAATGCTCACTCTTATGCCCTACGTCTTTCTTTGTCGCCTAGACGGAGGTCACGATATGGAAGACCCTCCATCCCTGAAACGGGTAGAGTTGGTATTCAGCGCTACTCCGAACATCGCCGCGATAGCCTTGGAGTTATGGCTACTAGCGGAGTCTTTAGGCCACCACATCATCCCCTTCTTTGGCGACATTGCAGGGTCCCTCGTATTAGAGTGTCTCAAATGCGAGAAAGTTCCTTCCGCGCGTCAACACTACGACGAAGTCTTCTCGCGCTGGGATATTCCAGCCGGGCTCGTCAGGGCTATCATCCGTGAAGCCACTCCCAAGTTCATAGACACCGCCAACCTTCGAATTCAGGTTGCGATGCTCGCGGCACTCCCTCAGAATGCCCCTTTACGCCACGGCCATCCCACACCTGTCGAGGCTTGCATCCTGGACCACGCCCCGAGATGGTTAGCCTATGTCATTCGGCGGCTTGCATCGTCCAGGGTCTATACACACAACGAAGACATCCAGGAGGATATATCGTACTGCTTGCAGGATGCTACTCGTTTTCTGTCGTGCTGCTTCATGACGGACTGCCACTCCGCCCTCGAAGCTCTGGACCTAGACATCCTGCCATCCATTTTTCAACACCGCGACCTCATAGCCAGGGACTACGCGAAAGGCTCTCCCCGCAAGCTGGTAGAAAAATTCGCTCAATTCCTCTACCTTCTCTCAACTCGAATGTATCATCGAAAACTCTTGGTTCGTGTCCTTCGGTCGATGAAGAAGGTGGAAAAGATGGGAATAGACGCCCCAACGTATCTGAAGGGCTGTGGTGACCTGCTCGACGCCTGGACAACGCTGTGCAAAGGTGCCACGGTCAGATGGATACCTGGTAGAACTGGTGAGGGTTGGTACGAGGTTACGATCTGTGGTTATACACAGGTACGCCGATTATAGCTCATGAGTTCGTCATGCTTACAGATACCCATCTCGCCCCAGTGTCCACATCGCCGGACTCTAAAACTCCACCACAAGTTTAAACGATGCAGCTCTTGTCTTGTCGAGATTTACTGCTCGACTGAGTGTCAAAAAGCTGCTTGGAGGGTGCACCGGCCAGATTGCAACTCTAAGAAAGTTCAGTTACAAAGTGCGTAAACAGAGTCTTCCGTCTTTGTGTGTTCGTGTCTAACATTCCGCCTTAGAAACCCCTGCTTGCCACAACGTCTCCTCACTCGAACTCGCATTCGTGTACAAATGCGTCTATCAAGAATATTATTCCAACCCAGGGGAATTTCGAAAACTCATACGTCTCAGTGCTACGACGAACCAGAACTATGTCATCCTCATCGACCGTAGAATCGGTTTTGGAACGAACGAGCCTATACCACTTTCACGGGCGGAAGCGCTAATCAAGGAGTACTCCCCAGGGTTTCCTGGGATGGACGTCAACACGGAGGAAGCGTTTTGTGGGGTCGCCATCATGCCATGGCGTACGGACAGGCCGTTAGTTATCATCATACGTACATCAAATGACCGGTGAGTTCGCGTGAACTGCGATATACATGCTCGTACTCAATTCCTAGTATTCCTAGGAAAGTCACTGAGCAAGCGAAGAGCTTGAACACAAACTGGAGACACTTGGCGCCAGTGATGAACACTGTGCTTCTCTCAACGGATCCGGGGCCCGGGGTGCTTTGAACGCGTGTGTATCCGCATTTGTGCTCGGAGTAGTGTAAGTGTACAGTAGGTCAATTGATTATCTATAATCAAGATCATATCCGATAGTTCAATATCAGTGTCTAATATCAGTATCTCTGGCTCATGTCATGTCTGCTGGCTTCTCGTCACTCTTCTCTCTTGCCCAGTCGCCTTCTTTCAGCTTCTCCAGTCTCCCGATGTTATCCTTAATAAGTTGCGCCCGCGCTTCCTTTGACGAACGATTGCTTCGTGTCAACGATATCGTCCGCCTATTGAGTGATATCAAGGAAGACTGAAGCTCAAAGACCTTCTGCTCGATCTGCATCTGCCGGGACGTCCGAGAGGGGAGACCCAGACCCAAAGCTGGGTCTCCGCCGAAATTAACCTGTAGAGGATCGGAGAGGCTCGTGCGCGACGCACCGTCTGCACCTGATGATACGATAGAGTTGGGGGTAAGAGGTGTTGGTGGCACTTCCTCGACATCTTTGATCATCCTGTCTTTGTAAAATGTATGTGGACGGCTGGTTGGCCGGCTTCGTTGGCGACGGGCGCGTATAAAGAGGAAGGCGCACAAAAGGAGGAGGAGGAGAAAGGCAATTACGCCCGATACACCTCCCGCGATAGCCCTCTGCTGATTCGGGTGCCGAGGAATGAGAGGAGTAGGAGTAGGAGTCGTTGCAGACGAGTCGTACAAGGCTGGGGAGGTTTCGGTTGAAGGTTGTTCTTCACTGCGAGCGGATGTCCGGGCGCTTGTACCATCAACTGACGAGCTCGTCGTGCCACTGGACAGGACGAGAGTTGTAATTGAGGGTATAGATGAAGAGCTTAATTCAGTGGATTGACTCGACTCCGGTGACGAGAGCTGGGAGCTGGGAGCCCCAAGAGTTGTCACAGATACTAGAGTACTACTCAGGAAGTAAGTATTGTGGCTTGACTGGTACCGCTGGCGAATCTTGTATTACCTAGTCTCTCTAACGGTTGTTGTCCGTTCGTCGTTGTCGTTGTCGTTGTCGTTGTCATTGTCATTGTCGTTTTCGTTTTCGTTTTCATTTTCATTTTTGTTTTTGTTTTTGTTGTCGTTGTCGCTGTTGCTGTCGCTGTTGCTTTTGCTGTTATTGTTGTTGTTGTTATCGTCACCGTCGCCGCCGCCGCCGTCTCGATTCGAACCTCCTCCTCCACCACCACGACCGTTACCACCACTGTCCTGGCTGCCCTTCTCGCCTCTACCTGAGACCGAGACAAAGATGTCAAGTTCAGACACGTGAAGCCCACCATGCTGAAGCTGGCCGTCTCGATTTGGGCGAAAACGGCGCCCACTTCATCCGAACCTTATATTAGTTCTGGTTCATTGTAATTCAGTCTATTCAATCCACGCACGAATTTCTGTTTCTCTTGATCTCTATCCCAGTCTCAGAAGGAGATGTTGAGCATACCGAAGTGGTGACAGAACAAAGTCCAGCAGGATGTACCCGAGCTTTTTCGAAGCCCACCACAGCGAGGCCTGCCCTGAAGAGATTATATTTCAAAACCAACGAAGGGGAAACTCACAGAGGACGACGTACTCGGAGACTTTTAGGTTCATGTTATAGTGGCCAAGAGGGTTGAAAGGAGCATATTGAACATTAAATATGCAACACAACCGAGCCATCGACCATCACGATGGTCGCAATCAGCCCAGGTAATTGACTGTGAGACCGAGAAGGCAGTGTCGATTATAGTAGTATCACAGCACTGATGATGGTAGTGGTCGAAGTTCATATCCGAAATTCCTCTCCCCAAGTTCTTTACCGGCATTTCCCGGACCTTTAACCTCGGCAATGAGCTGGAAGCTCGAGTATTCAGACAATGAGTGCCATCGACAGTTGGGTTGAAAGCTTTGCGGAAAAGAGTGAGATTATCATCGCTAAGGGCTGAGACACAAAGGTAGAGGCGCCAACCATTACTATCTCCCGGAGTTGACACGAGGTTGTACATTGGCAGCCACTGAGTACTGAGGCCTGAGGGTCCGTGACGAGTTACAACCTCCCTTGAGCAGAAAACCAAGGTACACGACGAGGATGACCATGAAGTGAGATTATAGCATGGCGATCACAGTACGGTTGTGGGCCGTAATTACAATCGTAGATTAGTGAGTAGCGTCCATTCATAGTTCGACATCAGTGTCTGTGGTTCATGGCATGTCCGCTGGCTTCTCATCACTCTTCTCTCTTGCCCAATCACCGTCCTTCAGCTTCTCCAGCCTCCCGATTTTATCCCTGATCAGTTGCGCCCGCACTTTCTTTGATGATACATTGCTTCGTCTAAATGATATCGTCCTTCTGTTGAGCGATATCAAAGAAGACTGAAGCTCGAAGATCTTCTGCTCGATCTGCATCTGCCGGGACGTCCGAGAGGGGATACCCAGACCCAAAGCTGGATTTCCACCGAAATTGACTTGTAGCGGGTCGGAGAGGCTTGTGCGTGATGCGGAGTCAGAACCTGACGATGATATAGAGACGGGGGTGAGAGGTGTTGGTGGGACTTCCTCGATGTCCTTGATCATCTTGTCTTTGTAGAATGTATGTGGACGGCTGTCTGTCCGATTTCGTTTACGACGGGCACGTATGAAAAGGAAGGTGGCCAGAAGGAGGAGCAGTAGCAAGGCGGTTCCACCCAATACGACCCCAACAATTGCCGCCGTCTGCATGGGGAGTCGCCCAGGTGCGAGGCTGGTTGACGGAGAAATTCGGGATGATTCATTCGAAGATGTTGACGTGAGTGATCGTGAAAGATTTGAACCAACCCCCACATCCGTAGTCGAAGTACCCCCGGACCCAGTGGGCTTACTACTAGTGGTACTGGGCGTGGTCACAGTTGTGGGGCGTGCGGAAGTTGGAGGCGGCGAACTACTGCTAGTAATTGTCGACTCCTCAGCCTTTGGCTCTGGTCGTGGCATGGTTGGCGGGGGGTCCGTTTGCGTAATGACTGGGCGACCTGGATCAGTAGGGCCACCCCCAGCCGGGTTATTAATTAGGGTCCTGCTATGAGAATATGAGCATGGTCGTGGTCGATAGAGCTAAAGATACCCGTTACCTCGAAGGCGTCTCAACTGTGGTGGAAGCCTGTTGGGAGAAAGACGGGCTGTCCTGCTCCTTATTCTTGTTCCTGTCGTCGTCCTTGGCCTCCCCATTTCCCTTCCCATTTCCCTTCCCATCGCCTCCATCCTCCGAGCCCGATCCAGAATTATCGGAGTCAGAATCGTCAGAATCGTCAGAGTCAGACTCTTTGTCTCGCCGACGTCCGCCCCGATCTAGGCGTGAGCCTGAGCCTTTTTGGCGCCCACTTTATTAACAACTAGGGTCAGTGCTGCTGTTCAGAATACAATTATACAAGCTTCGATGGACCCACCGCCCTTTGTCTCTCTTGAGCTCCTTGCTCGCTCGTAACGCAGACCAAGAATGCCCCGACGTTCTGTAGGGACGGGGACGTGCAGGCCAGCTGATTGTGGTAGAAGGAGAACCAGCGGAGAGGACCGCGGCCTCTCCGACGCTGACTACCGAGAGGAATAAACTAAGTTCGAAAATGAGGCCCGGCGAAGAGAAGAAAAAGCGTAAACGGAGACGTACGAGAGCTTATGGTTCATAGAATGATGGGAAAAAGAGAGGTCAACTCAGCGATTCGCTCCTCAGCCAAGCTTCGCGAGTACATATCCATCCCAGTACATAACGATGGTCGCATCAAGCGAAATCATCCACCACCGACCGGTGACTCTGATAGGGCGAAAAGGCGATGCGTCGAGTATATCATAGCCGCAGCAATAAATGATGGTAGTAATACAATTTCGTACCCCAGTACCAAGCACGTTATGTGACTTTAGGGTCCCTCACTACCTTCACCTGTAACTCCTGGGCCTCTAGCGGCAACGGACTGGAAGCTCGAGTACTCGGGCAATGAGAAGTGGTCACTGTTAGGACCTCCGCAACGGATGTCGAAGATACCGTCCGTGTGTGGAACTCCACATCCCGTAGTGATGCTAAGCTGATCTGATCGCGTTCTACAGTAAGCCCAAGGCCGGCCCGAACTGTGATCAGGAGTGGGGCGAAAGCCTTGCGAGAGGAAATCAGCATAGGTAAAGGCAGAGGCAAACGTAAAGGCACCTACCATCATCTGAGGTAACACGACATTGAGTATAGCCAACGCTGCTCGATCTCCCCTCGGGCCCGGCAATCGAAGCAGGAACACAAGATACATGACGAGAGTGACCGGGATCAATATCCCTGATTCAAATCTAACAATGGTAACGTTAGTGAGACGAGATGAAAAACACAATTGGCAAAGAACTAATAACGAACGTCATGGCGATTATGGAGGTGTACCTACTCCAAAGCGGTCCATTAGGCATCAGTTGCTGTAATCGTCGCCTAAACCACCATAGTCTCCCAACTGATCGTCGTGAGCTTGCGTGAGAACGTCGAAGACAACACCTTTACTTACCGATGAGAAGTGTGAGAAGCGTGTTCGCTGCGATGTTCAGGGCGATGGAAGCTGTGAAGAAAGCGACCGACTCGCGGAGTTCGGTGCTATACGCTGATGGACTGAGTACGGGCCCGAAATAGATCTTCGCGTAACTGGTGAACCGGATGTAGAACAGAGCTGGTGGGATTCCAGAGTTGAGAAAGAGTTAAGGAAGCCTGTTCACCCGTACTTAGCACTGACCTGTGCCTCCCAGCATCATGAGAACGGGGAAAATAACTACTCTGAAATCTCGATTCCAGACGTTGTAACATCGATGAACCTTGGGTACTCTTCAGACCGGGCTCTTGAGTTGAACAAACGTATGCCGACCCACAAGAATGATGAAAGCCATTGCACTACATCGCAAGGTAAAGAGGCCGTCAACAGACCGGGGATGAATGGGGAAGCCGGTTAGTACTTACTCTACGAGCTGCAGTGCCACCAGATATATCACCCTGTATGGCGAAAAAGGTTTAGTGTGAACATTCCGAGCACAACAATTGATGGAGAGGTTAGAGCTCACCTACAAGCCAGTAAGTTGACATTAAAATCTAGAGATGTTAAGTGGCCGAGTTCTTCTACTGTGGCCAAGGTGTTGACGACGGCCGTGATGGTTGCGAATACAAACAGCAAGATCGTTGAGACAGTGTAGAATGTCATCCCCTCTCGATCTTTACGTTGGAGAAGCAGGTACAGTCCTATGCCGAAGAGGACTGCGTTGCAAGCTGTCGCTATTCTTGAGAAACAAATAACGGTGGCTGATAGCCTTGGTCTCGCCCTCACCATAGAGCACGATCTGAGTCTATATTAGACGGTTGAACGGACGGTTGAATGCTATGAGCGCGGGAAGGAATAGAAATGATCGTACCCAACCTGCGAAATAGATCGCTAGAAAAGAGTTGGTCATGTCGGGCTGGGAGATTGGCAGCGAGAAAAACCTCAAGCGCTCAATCCATAGAAGCTTTATAAACGAGTCGATGGTGCAAGAGCGGCCCGTTACTCTTCCCTTCTCTTCTCCAGGCTCTCCCGCTAATCAAACCCAGTCGTCGGTGACAGAGTCATGACCCAAGGTTGATCAGGTAAAGGCCTACCGACATGTCCAGATTTAGAGTCGTACGAGCGGGATGGTGTGAGGACACTCACTGTGAAAATCCTTTCTCGAGTAACTCTGCTGACGGGGAATCATTCGTGGCACTGGGTAGCTCCGTGTGGTGCCAAAGATGTAACGTGATGGAGCGAAAGCAGGCAAAGTGGTTGGTCCCATGGGCGTTCTATCGTTACATCCCAAGCCGATTATAAGGTTGTGAGCTCATCGAGCTCACGTAGACGCGCAGTCTCTTGTGCTGTGGATTCGAGTGCCGCGCCGACCTCAGGGGTTCCCGTTCCACAGCTCGACCGAGAATTACGATATTGCATCTCAAAAGTTTTCTGAAATGAGCTCTAGATACGAGTATGAAGACCCAGAGAGAGTTAGGCTAGGAATGAAGGACTACTCACAAGGAACACCATTGGCAAACTCCGCGATCTGCCAATCTCTTCATTACGATGACCGTGAATTCGGCTGTCAATGTTCCACGTCCGTGCGGCAAAGATTGTCTTCTGGTTCGCTGCGTAGGTTCTGTTTGAGGCCGCAGAGTAAAAGCGCTAGAGCCCAGGATTCTACCTAAATACGATGATGGTGGAAAGTGACTGGTCGAAGCCAGTCCGACTCAGGTCCTGTTGGCGACGCGTGGGTCAGCATGACCTCGTCATCATCATTTTCGGAAACAGCCGAGAATACCTATCGCCAGTGACTCAATTGCAACAGGCCTCACGAACCGATCTGCACAAGGTTGCCTTCCTCGTTACAGCACTCCATCTAATTCGAGAACGAGTCACTTTGAACACTCAGATCTTCCCATCTACCTTGTCCTCGATGACATTGGCAAGCACCGGGCCATGCTTTGGTTTGTAATTGTCCTGGAATTCCTTTGGGTAATCTACCTGCGGCCATTCGGGGAAGTTCAAAATCGAGCGGTTTTAACCAACGTACGGACACCGGACGACAACTACAAACGACCCTCACATATCGTTCCAAATCGCAAAATGGTTCTTATTGACCAGTGATAGTCGTAGGCGAATCCTCATGGGTGGAAAATCTCAATGACGGGAGAATATGGTGGTGGCATTTGAACGAGGTGAGTAATACCTTCCACGGCAAAACCAGTCAGAGCCTCTGATTTCTGTATTCTTGTCAGCACGTACCGGTTCCGTAGACACTAAGCGCGACCTACAGCCATTCATGTGCAATTACGACCAACTGGAGAACGGAAATGAAATGGCATGCCGTTGCTCCGAGAGCGATGGCCCGGGGGTTGCTCATTCCTGCTGAGGTTCACGGCCTCCATGACGATGAGCTCGAACACCCGCTGCTCTGCCAACATTTCCAGTACATCCACCATATCCCTGTGCGGCTCCTCAGTTAGCCTCCTCCCGCCAGCTTGCCGGCTGACGAATGCGATTACCATCTTTCCTGGAGTGAGCAACTCGACGGGCGAGTTGTTATGCAGACGGGGTCTCTTACTTGGTTCGGAGAAGACACCTTGGCGGAAAGGATCGTTGAAAGTATCTTCAGGAGGTTTCAGCCGCGAGGGGAGGACGTAATAGAGGATGTTGGCTTACCGTGTTACTTCTCACTGACAACACATGTTTTGCTCGCGGTCAAAGTCGCTACATCTTCTTTCTGCATGCCCGGGCCATGTTCCGCTCTGTGGGTTCCCTGTTGCCTGGTTCCAATTTTCAATGGCTATTACTAGGCCGCTAAAGCTCCATCACCCTGTTCGCTAGAAAGGCGCCACGGACCCCAATCTAGATAAACAGCGTGCCATACGACACGTATAGGTTCCACGACACCGTGTATCCCGAAGCACGGTCGAAATACGACGAGTTGCGCGCCCCCCGGTGAGTCCATAGTCATGTCTAGTGGGCGTTGTAATGTCATGAATCGTGTCGTCAACCAAGCTTGTAATGACGGTGGGGGCGTCTATTTCAGTACCTTGAGGGAAGAGTAGTGCGAAGTGGTGCATTGCTGTGATACCCAGAAGCAACAAACATATGTTTGAGAGAGAAGGATCATGCCTGAGTGGAGGCACGATGGTGGTATAGGGCGAAGTTGAATGTACTTGAGATCATAGGTCCGAGAGGGTCCAAGAACCACGTCTTGACCTGCCCTAAACTACGCACGTGATCTATTGTTCCTCAGCTTGAACCATCGCCTTGTTTTCAGAGTTTTCCGCTACCCCCCTCACGACACTATGGACACCTCGGTAGTCTCTATATCGTCAACGGAGGACGATGAACTCGACGTTATGGATTCACCTATAATCAGTGCACCACCCAGACTACAAAACACGTCGAAAGAGGTAGTACGTCGCTCAGCCCGAGCTCGACAACACCCAGAACGCTATGACCCTCCAATACCACAAAACTCGAAGAGAAAGAGACTGTCATCCACTACAGGGAAGGGTAGTGTCAAAAAGATCAAGGTTGTCGACGAACGGAAAGAGGTATGCTACCTCCCCATTTTTCGAGCCATTACACCGGCTTCATATTTCTATTTTTAGGCTTTGAAGCAAGCCAACAAGCAGGAGAAGAAAGCGGTACGCTCTTTTTCAAGACTAGATATTGCACATCTCTCACACTTATGCTAGAATACCCAACTCGTAAACGAACGACGGGCTGAACGCGACTCAAGGCGAACGCAATGGCTTCTTCGACACCGAGAACTCATCGAACCGTTGTTGCCTCCCGGAAGCAGTTTAATATCGAATCTGGAAGCTTCTTTGCATACCAACAAGCTACCTTATACCCCCTATCATGAGTTAGAAGAGCAGCCGCATTCCATTAGCAAAAACCTCGGAGAGATGAAGGATTACCAGGTGCGTGTGCTTGCCCGACTCTCATAACAACTCGGCGTTGATGTTTCCGTTTCTGTCTAGCTACTTGGACTGTCCTTCCTCGTGTACATGTACCGAAACGGCATGAACTGTTTGCTTGGTGATGAGTAGGTGTTCTTTGATGAGCTTTGTTTCTCGCATCTGACAATTCCGCGTGTTAGGATGGGCCTTGGTAAAACCCTTCAAGTAAGTTATTGTTAGCTATGCAGTGTAATTGAACGCTCACGGAGTCCGAACAGACGCTGTCGTTATTTGCTTGGATCAAAGAGAACACCAAAGGTCAGCTCTCTCAACTGTTAGGCAGAACGTGGTCTGACGGTGACCGTGTACTTCCCAGACCCGTTGGACGCCCATCTCATTGTGTGTCCATTATCCGTGCTCTCGGCATGGGAGACGGTCAGCATATAACCACCTCCCTTTCCCTTACATGAAACCTGACGAACCTCGCTTCACAGGAAGTTACTCGCTGGCTTCCTAGCTTCAAAGTCGAGCGTTTCTACGGCACTTCTCCAGCGGAGCGACTACGACTTCGAAATACCCTCTACCACGGTCTCGGCTCGGTTGACATCGTTCTGACCACCTATGAACAATATATCGCCGAAGAAACTTGGTTTAAATCTCGTCGGTGGACCTACTGTGTCCTGGACGAGGGCCACAAGATCAAGAACTCTGAGGCGAATATCAGTAGCAAGCTACAAGGGCTCGGTGCCCTGTATCGACTCAGTGAGCACTCTCTGGCACTCTGAAATGCACGATTACCTCAACCAATCTCCGTCAGTCTTGACAGGAACCCCGGTGCAAAACAATCTTTTTGAACTATGGAGTCTCTTCCACTTCCTCTATTCCAGTGTCTTCACCCCCACCACCGAACAGCTCTTCCGGAACTCGTTTGATATTTCAAAAGGCTCATACTCGTTATCCTTTGTCAACGCAGCGCAAAAGTTCCTGTCGACTGTCATGTTGCGCCGGACGAAAGCGAGTATCAACCTTGACATTCCTCCACGAAACGAACATACCATCTTCATCCCGCTCACAGAAGCTCAGCGGTTCTGGACTTACCGGTTCTTACTTCGTATGGACTCGGGAGAGCTGGACAGCATCTTCAGTGGGGCTGCGTCGCAGGGCTCAGAGTATGAAGGGAGGAGGGAGGTTTTGTCGATGTTGCAGAACCAAATGGAGTTTGAGAAGGACAATCGAGGGACGACGAAGGATAATCAACGTAAGGATTTGCCATTCAAAACCATCTAAGCAAACTGATGTCGCCGTTATCAGAATGGAAAAAGCTCATGAATCTTCTCATGCAATTGCGGAAAGTTTGCGATCAGTGAGTAGTTCCCCTCCAGCCTCGTTATACCTTCACTAAAACCGGGACCACAAGTCCTTACTTGATTGAAGATGCCATGCCCCATCCTTATCATATCGGAGAACACGTTATCGCTGCCTCTTCGAAGCTCATCGTGATTGACAAGATCCTCGCTGATGTCCTCCCCAAGGGCGAGAAAGTGCTTATCTTCTCGGTATGTCCATTTCCCCTCCCCCGGTTTCCTGCCTATGACACTTTTGGCTCATTCCTCGACGGTAGCAATGGTATGGGTAAGGGAATTTTATTTGAACTGACTGGAACAGTGGCTGAACGTGTACCTCGTTATAGAATGCTCGATGCGTTGGAAGATATGTTGCATTTACGAGGGATCAAGTACGCACGGTTGGACGGCTCAACAGCGCGTCCTCGTCGAACCTTGGATATCAAACTGGTAGGTCCCTCCTGGCGACTGTTGTCTCTGCGGAGTTTCTGACAGCATTGATACAGTTCCAGCACGAATCGTCAAGTAAAACAGCCCCTCTATCGTTTTCCTATGGCTAGCACTCATCTCGTTATACAGACATCAAAGTTTACCTCATCTCAACCAAAGCTGGTGGTCTCGGTAAGGAACATACTCTCATCATTGTTTCGGGTGTTCCTGACCGAGTACTATCAGGTATCAACTTGACGCGAGCATCAACTGTCATCATGGCAGACTCGGACTGGAATCCTCAGAACGACCTTCAAGCCATTGCACGAGCCCACAGAATTGGACAGAAGAAAGTGGTGAACGTGAGTGCCGCACTAGTCTGTACAAGCGCACCTATCGCTCATTTGTATTCAGGTATACCGCCTCATCTGCGGTGGCAGCGTAGAGGATCAAATGCTCGTATGTCTCCCATATTTGATATGCGTGTAGACGCGCGCTCATTGTTGTCATTATCAGGACCGGATCCGTCGCAAACTCTTCCTATCCGTCAAACTGATGGGCTCGGATAATACCTCTGCGCAGACTGGAGAGGAAACCTCGATGCGGTCGGGCGAACTCATGGACATCCTCCGAAAGGGTAGTTCCGCTCTTACTCAGGACGGTGCCGGTATCGACTTGAACTCGTTCCTCTCTGCCCCATTCTCCAAGATTTTGGAAGAGTCGCAGGCAAGGGAGAACGCTCGAGATGCGAAGATGAAGCATGATCTCAAGCAGGAAGACATCGAGAATGGTGATGGTAATGAGAATCTCGTTCATGATGCGCAAGAGGAAGAGAAGAAACTATTGAGCGGAGTCGCGGCTGTTCGGTGTCGGTTGTTTGAAGGGAAGATGGTGGAGAAGAAGAAGCGGGAGGAGGAGACGGAGTCGAAGTTCCAGGTGGTTGGGAAACGTCGTCGCTCGGAGAATACAATCAAGGTTAAAGGCATGGAATATCTCGCTGAGAGGCCGAAGGAGGTGAGCAGTTGTCTCCTCACACAATCTTCTCTCGGCGAATGCTCATGACAATCTTCGTTGCCAGGTCGTCCAGAAAGTGACGCCAGCACCGAAGAGGGTTAAACAAAAACACGAATGGCAGGACTGGTGCCACCATTGCGATGATGGTGGCGATCTGTTGTGCTGTACCTACTGCCCACGGGGTACGCGTACTATTCTGTTTCCCAATCCAAATACTCGCTAACTCTGCCTAGTCTTCCATCGCGATTGCGCGGACCTTTCTGTGAAAGAAGCCTCGGGATATATGGTTGCTTGCAGCCAACATGCTTGTTGGGATTGCCTCAGGAGGTCATCAGACGTGGGCAATCTTTTGTTTAGGTGTGTTCGAGTTCCAGACATCCCCCTTTTGTTCCGAGACTTAGTGGTACACATATAGGTGCCGAACATGTCCGAGAGCGTACTGCGAAGATTGTTTGGAAGAACCGTACCAGCCCGTTGACGAGTTTTTGCCCGAGTAGTAAGTTCCCCTTTTTCGTTTCTCAAGTCGGGTATCCATTGACACGTCGGCACCTTTCAGCGAGCTTCTCGGACACAAAGCGACTTCGAGCGCATATTATATCGTGTGCAAGACTTGCACCGATTTGGCGAAGAAAAAGCCATCCTGGTGGAAGGAGTGCGAACGTAATTTTGCAAAGGCGGATGAAGACCTCGCGAAGAAGTACGCTGCGCTGGAGGCAGCTCGCGAGGCATAGACTGGCTACGCCCACCATCTCGAAAATTGATCTTGACTTTCTGGTTTCCGCCTAGAATAGCGACACATAATCTCTCGGCATTACGCATCAACTGTTCTTGACAATAATTCGTACATAACACCACCGCCATAGTTCTGATTATCTGTATGTATCATTATTTGCATCTACAATTGTGTTCCATCGTAGAGACAGCGACGAAGATAAAATGATTTCAAATGGGACGATTCATCAGATCACTACCCAGAAGGCGCGTTGTTGATAACACGATGCAGTCAGTATAGGGCGGGTTATACGAGTGTAGTGCTACAAGATATGGACCTAAACATGGACATTCCCCTGGCGAGGCCGTGAGGCAGTGTACGATTCCCGTTCCTTTTCTAACAAGACATTCCTTCGGTATCCAGCAATTTCAGTGCCTATTCTCGTCGTAACAAGCTGCGTCACCAGCCAAGGCTCCGTCAATGCCGCTGTACTAGACAATAGAACAAGTGTCCCAAGCGTAGTTTCATCGCAGACCCTATCTGGCCCGTCCGTCCAATCATTCTGAAATCATCCATGAGGATCATCATGCAGAACTGAGGCTTCTCGGAGACTTACATATCCGGCTATTTTCTAGCTCGTCAGGATACCCGAACCTCGATCGTATTTGTTCATCGCCCTCAGATCCCCAGTGAGTAGAGGAGGAGTGCGACGGATGCCACTTCCCGTCGACGATACGCCCAAACAATTCCAGTCCACCCTTTTGCAATTCCAAGAGCTTTCGGAATGGAGGTGTCGTCGCCTGCAGCTTGGGCTTGGGTTCGCCCCAATACGATATTGTATCGATGGAGAGGACCGAAAACTCGCTATCCCTCTGTCTTCGAGCCTCAGCCAAATCGGCGATACCTTCGAGGATTCGTCCGGGTAATTCCCCAGCACCTACGAAAATCACCAGATGAAGTGCTTTCAACAACGGGAATACAGCAGTGTTTTGCAGGTATTCAAGCGTCTGCTCGAACCCACCTGAAGCACTGAGATCCATGTAAAGTTCCCGAAGGGTAGTGAGGTAAGATAACAGCTGCGTAGTATCGGGGTGGGAGAGTGCAGTGTCCCATTTGTAGGAGGTATTGAGCCGCTCGAGGTGACACGAGCTCCGACTTAGCATATCGGCTAGTGGCTGCAGGGAGTTCGGATGCTCGAAAGGGCAATCGAGGATGGAAAGATCGGTTAGGTTTGGGACCCTAAGAAGACCCATAAGTCCTCCGACGATATCGACAGGTCCAGAGAACTCCAGACGGTGTAGAGGGGCCAGGGTCAGCGTACTGGTATCATCTGTATGATGTCCCCAAGACATCCTTCCACTGATTTTGAGGAACAGATTCTTCAGATGAGGCATAGCGGCGGCTGCTTGAAGAAATGCGTGACGAGGTGCACGTGCCACCAGTGTCCATTGCAGGGTTTGTAGCTGCTGCCAGGTCGGGGAAAAAGGAAGAGGAAGTGCGACGGACTCGTGGGGGAATATAATATTCATGGACACATCTGTTAGCTTCGGGGCCGTCAGCCCAAACATTTGTGGCCGGCCTCCAAGAAGAAAGCGTTCAGGTGTTACGTTACCATGATGGTCTGCGGTGCAAATCCGGATGGACTGCAGATGTGGAGCGAAATAGTGATTCGAAACGAATTTGTTGTAAAGGTCAATGCGAGCCCCAAACTGGACATAGAGGTGCCTCCAACGCGCATGGCCGTCGACGAGAAAACTCAAAATTGCAGCTTCATCCGTCTGGTATCGGCCGCGTGTGGTATCCATGTCGTTGAGTGAAATCATACATGAAAGTAGAAGATGTTGAGATCGTTCTATCCATGTCTTAATCACCTGCAGGGGATCGCGGCACATAACTTCTGTGTTAACGCGAACAATGTTCCACAACGCTGGGGTTGAGACCGCGATCTCGCGCCATCGACGACAGATCCGAGCGAGCACCCATGTCACTACACGACCAGATAAGACGTGTCCGCCGGTATCAGCATCGACGCAATGCTGGAAAATCTTTGCAAGCATTTCGTTCGGAAGCTTGGACCAAGGAGCGTTGCAGTTTATTAGTGTGTTGAGAGCGGCTCGCTCCTTTTCCAACTGAAAAATCTTCTGATCCAATAGTTCCACTTTCCGGCGCAAGTCATCTTGGATATCCGAGGCTTCAGAGCGGTTCGCCTTGCTTGTAGATGAGAATGATGGGAACATGGATGGTTCGAGTTTTGATATTCGTCAGAATTGTGTACTTCTGAGAATGACGTAATGGCTCAAACGGGAATGTGCGGCTGCTGAAAGATTTAAAAGACGTAGTGGAGGTTTTAGGAGCTGCTCAACTTACTGGTCAGTTCTAGACCGAGCAGGTGGTCTTGATGGTGGTTGTGGTGAAAAAGATTAAACGCGTCCACTGCATCGCATTCCTCACCATCACTTGGGCCATGAATGCATGACTTCTAGCTTCCTGATACATGATACACCAAAAAGGGAAGAATGCTGTCGACCATGATGGTAAGAAAAATTCCAGTCACGCTGTGAGCTTCTCATCACGTGAGCTGGATTGATCATCGCGTTTGGTGGCACAAGCCGCGTCCAGGAGCTTGACGTCGAAATTGGCAACCGCCACCATCTTATATCAAGTGAGAAATGATGGTCAAGGTGCTGTCAGGGTGCTTCAAAGTTCAGCTCAACAAATACCTGAAGACAGCACCTCACAGTTTTTGTCTGCCTGGCATCAACATGGGCCGCCGCCGGGGGCCCACAGCTTCACGGGAAGTGAAAGAATGCGATATAAAGTAGATACGAGTATATGGTAAAGCCCAGTATGATATGTCTTGGATATACCAGGAAGTTATGTACTCGGAAGAACAGAAGCTGGGAAATTAATGGTCCATGACCGTCCCCCGTATTGACATTACTGTCCCCCCACACCTCACACCGCAAATCCCAGCGAGGTCTGAGGGCGATTTGTCTGTCTCAAGTCTCCCCATTGCACCTCTCTCCTCGACCCCCGTCAGAGATCGCCAAAGGTCTACAGTGCAGTGGATAGCCCTGGACTGTGGTTGAGAATTATTTCCGGCACCTTCGGCATATTGGAGTGTCGATACCATTTGCTGAATGCTTTCCGCAGCCTGCCCATACACGATCCGAGCAACTATGAGAGTCGGTACAATTGCCTACGAACGGTACCGGGTGCTTTAGTCAAGCCAAACTAACAAATTGAAAGGTAAGTACTGACCCCCATTTGAGTGGAGATGACAACGAAGTCAAAAGGGATGAAGCTCGTATCATCGGGACCGCCGATCAATAGCACAAGAACAGCGATCACTTGCGTGGCTGCGAAAAGAAGTCCGGATTCGATACTGGGGATCGATCGGTTAGTCGGTCCTAAAAGCAAAATTACGAGTTCCGAATCCGAAGTGAATGGCATACATTGTGGCAATGAATATCTTGTAGTTATTGTAAACAGCACGTCCAGCTATGTGTCCTGCTTGGCGGGTCATCCACCAGATACGACTGGCTACAGGCCGTGATCAGTCAGTTGAAGAATCATATGTTCGAGATGATTGAACACACCTGTCAGCAGGGTCAATATAGAGGTGTATATGGCGGTTATTATCGCGAGCATCTGCATGATGCTAGTGGTCCTATTATAGAGCGGTATATTATAGTGCTGATCGGCTGAGGTCAGGACAGCGATATCTACAAAGCCTGTCACTGGCGAGAAGTGACCAGGGAGGATGAGAATCATAGGGGAACTTTCCCGCACGTGCGAGTAACTCACCGTCTGTAACGACAATGACGAAGGCGGACATAGTAACGGTGAACCTAGTGGAGGTATGAGATCTTCTATCCTGCGCGTCGACTGTTGGTCGAAAATACCCTAACCATCAAGTAATCGGAGATAAGATCAATCATTTCACCGGAGCGATAACAATACATACATGGCAGAGAGAAAAGCAGAAAGCGAGTCGAAACGATGTAACATGTTCGAGAGGCCCACAAGTGCGATGCCACATCAGCTTTGCACTGTAAAGAAACCGACAAAAAAGATGGAGCACACACAAAACACGATGATGGAAAGACAGATATAGCACAGATCAAAAACTCATACCCGTCGAGTCCATCTCAAGGTCCTTTCTGTACGTTCGAAGTGTTGGCATTACCAGAAGTATTCTTCTCCTCCGCCGCTAGCTTGAGTAACTTCTTCAATGGCTCCTCCCTCTGATGGCTCAATTTCCATGCAAAGCGCTTCTTTGCTTGCTCAACTTCTTCGACGTCCGCCTTCGGATTGTCCCCACGTGCTGTGTGGAGAGCTTCCACCACGTCCTTCCGAACCTCCTCGAACTTGGCCAACAGAGCCTTGTGATGCCTTGTGCGTAGAGCAATGAGGAAGAGAGTGAACCGGACCGCTTCGATCGGTACAGATATGTCCCATTCGGGACAGTTCGAGTCGACGATGACGACGGCGGGTTCATACGTTTTCTGAAAGTAAACGTCAGCCTCACGGACAACGCAACGTTTCATGGAGAAGATCTACTCACAAGTCCCTCATAATCTTTCTTTGTGGGGTGTTTCGCGAAGGGATTAGGATAGCGGAGCTTCCGAAGCTTAGAGCTCAACCCGCTGATCTCCATCCTGAGTTTTTCCATCGGTCTCGCCCAGGCGCATAACAATCGACCTTTCGACCCAACGGTAGCGACGGCGAACACGGGAAAATCGAAGATACCAAGCCGTGCAAGGCAGTGAGTCGCTGATAGCAGGTAGAACTTTGCTTGATTGATCCCCGCGATGGGGTCGATGAGACCTCTTTTGTATTCCATGAAGATGGAGGGAAGGAGAAGTACTGCCAGTAAAAACGAATTCAGATAAAATTGAACGACGTCATGTACACAAATCCTCACAGGTCTCACGGGAGTCTTTGTCGAGAGGTTTCTTGTCAGGCTGCGGAGGCGGCTGCGGAGCTACAGTCAACCACTTAATCATTAGCCGAGCAAGTGACAGCATTTTGAGGCTCACCGGCTTCTTGTTTCAACTCATTAGCCAGATGTCCCATGGCCTTGGTGTGAGACGATATGGGGGAATCCACAACGTCAGCTTGAGTTCTAGATAGCTCTTTGCCGTCTGGGTAGTGAATAGAAAAGAGATCAGCACGACGGACATTCGCAAATAAACCTGATCTTACTGTAGGATGGCAACTCATCCACAAGCTTATCGATGCCTCGAAAGATCGCGGACGTCACATTGAACATTAGCGATTCTTCGTCTTGTGCTGTGGGAGAGGACCCAGTGACAGCCTCCTCAGTAGCGAAAAACCCCAGTCTCTCTATTTCCTCTGGTCGGAGCGAGGGCTCCGAAACTATGGCGGAGACAGCAGCATCACAGATAGCAGCGAGAAAGTCAGTCTCACCAGCTCTTTTCAAAACATCCCTAGCCTTCCTGACTTTCAACCAGCCCTCGATGTCCTTCTGAATAGAGTATAATCGATTTTTCGAGTGAAAATGCAATTGTTCTGTGAGCAGACCAATGGTCTCTCTTGCCTGGTCATGTATGTCCTTCTCACGCGCATCCTCCACGTTCCTCTCTTCCTTGAATGCTGGATCTCTGAGAGTTCCTTCAGCCAACGCCGTTTCGATAGAGCCAATCGTGACATCTGGGTGGTAATGTGATTCCTTGATTGCATCGTACAGATTGTTGCGCGGAAGCGGCACACGCATTTCCAACCTCCAAAGGTCTTTGATAAATCCGAGAACTAAGCCGACGTGAAGAAATGGGGCACATACCGAAGCAAGGTCTGAGACGCTGCGGAAAAAACCGTGCTTAGGATCGAGTCCCAAGCAAATCGAGCTTCGGCTTCATTATGTTTCGTCTGTCTTGTCTTGGCAGCATTCTGCGAAGCATTCAGCACATCGGAGATGACATCCAGCAGGATGCCTCGTTCGACGTCATCAAGTCTCTTCCCCATTGGAGGCATAGACGCATAGTCACGGAATGACCGCTCAACAGTCATAGTCCGGAAGATTCGCTCAAGTAGATCTTGAGCGTTTGGTGCCTACTAGCTGTGTCAGAACCTTGCTTCGTATAGCAAGAAATATGAAACAACCAACGAACCAGCACTGCCCCGGAAGGAGTAACAAACTTTCTCTTCCCGTCCCTCATTTCGATGCAAGCTTTCTGCCCGTATCGCAAGAGGTTACTGGAGGCGCGCTCACTGCTACATGTTGTACATACCTCAAAGTCTGCTTCATCTACGCCGAGATGGATGAGGCCCTGGACTATATCGTGTGTAACATTGTGTGGGTACTGTGAGGCACCCGTCAAAGGCTCCATCGAGTATCGGGCAAAGAACCCGTTCCTGTCGAGTATAATAGTCGCAGCTGTTTCCGGCTGGTCACTCATCGCGGCCGCCACACTTTGAGACAACCCGATGAGCAGGGGGATACAACAATATCAAGGCGACTTACGAAGATGCACTTCTGGTCTTCTTTTTCTTCGCTTGCCCAAGAATGAGCACGTCCTCGCTTCGAGTAAAAAGAGAGTAAGGCACCAGGAGGGGATTCAGACAGGGCGAGCCTACTCCATGGAGTTTTCATCAAATTTGTCGGGTTTTACTTTCTGCGGCACCGATCTGAATCGGAGTGAGGAATAGCACTGCTGGTAGAAAGGTGACACACCTCAAACCGGACCCCGTGCTGACTCGGCTGTTGATCGACGATGTTTTCCTATAGTCCATGGTTCAAGCCCACTTTTCAAAGAAGGACGACGGAAAACGAACCTGGTCACCGACGTGGATCGTGCAGGAGCAGTACCGTGGTCAACTAGTATCCTACGCAGAGAAAATTAGCATTGAGAAAAATGTTAGACAGAGGTGGCGCACTCGTCTTTTTGGTGTATCAGCTTATCGCTCCTTCGCTGTGATCTGTGGCAAACATTCAACGTTGAGCAACGTTTGATCAAGAGACCACCACACACTCCGTGCTGTCCTTTGAACTGAGGAGATGAAATTAGCGTCGGAAAATTAGAACAGGCTTTAGTGCTGACACACCTTTTCGAAGACGTGGGTGCTGGGGACTGGTGGAAGGTGCTGCTGGGATGAAGATATATAGGCATGCAGAGACTCGAGCGTTAAACCACGTACATGATCTCAGAAAGCCACTGTTCTAGAAGGTTTTCCTCGTGTGTTTCTATATCAAGTGGTAAGGCATTTAAACGCCATGCCCTCGATGAAAGAACGCCAGGAAGGGAAGCAGTTTTTGCGTCATCGATAGATGCCAGCAGAGTTGAGGCTATCTCCAAAAGATAGGCTGTGAGGGACACCACAGAGCTATGGACCCTCAGGTCGAAGACTCCAGATGCATGGTCCACTCCAAGTGAGGAGGAAGCATGCACCGCATGAGCCTCGATCTGCACAAATAACCTGTTAAAATCCAAAAACGGAACAAAGGAGCCTATTCTGCTTACACAGATGTGGGTCCCTGGAGTCTCCAACCACGCGTATACTAGTTGCAGGCGACACTTGACCGGATCCAGGGCCAAACCCAACAAAGGAGAAAGCACGCCGTATACACGACGATGCATCAGAGCGCTGGCCAAAAGGCTGTAGATCTCCGCGTGCGAGGCAACACAGATAAGAGGGAATGACACTAGATTGAGACTTGGGGGGTGATGGGCGATGAGATGAAGATGACGGTGCGTGATTGGAGGTTCGTCTAACTCAATTGATTCAGAACCTTCACCCTCCGAAGGCTCGGAAGACAGAGTGCTGATAGAATCCACATCCATCAGCTCATCATGCCTTGAGATATCTTGTAGGGTCCCCATGAATTCGGAAGGATCGTGGCTACGTGTATAAGACGATCGAAGTCGCGCCCCCGCGGGGGTCATTCTCGAGGAGACCTCAGATCCAACACGAGAGGATGTCGGTGACAATTTTGCTGTTTCTGTGTGTCGGGTGTCGGGTTCTGCAACCGCTGGCGAGATGGGGGCAGAATCCATCTTGTGTTCCGAAGAGACAGGTGGTGAGGTCAAATGCGACGAGACGTGACTTTGATCCCCAGAAGCTGCGGGAGACCAAGACCACTCCATGACCGAAGAAGAGGCGGTGAAATTCGAATCCGAGTCAATGTCGAGGGGTAGTGGCAGGGGTTTTGTCACAATAGCATTGGCTGTCCCCGTATTCCGTATCAATTGCTTTCCTGGTTGCCTGAAGTTGCACGGGTACATTCCCTTCGCGTATTCAACGTCGTAACTTGACCAAGTCATTTTGATATTCAGAATCCTAGAAAAGGGCCAACGTACTGGAAATCCGCATCTAGTATAGCCTCTCTCAAGACTTTTCCTATGAAAGGACCGACGATACTCGTTTTCGGCTCAGGAATGCCACAGACAACGTCCCCAGCCAGCGAGTTTTGTATCCGTTCGAATACGTCGTGAACAGTTTTGGTTGTTGACGGGTGGCAATGAGATACAAATGCAAGGATATCTGTTTCCTAATGTACCTCTTATATTCTGGATCAACGGTCAAGCGATGAAAAACTATAGACCTACCGAACTCTGCGCGATCTTGAGAAGAGGTTCGGTAAATTCTGACAGGTTCAACGGCCAGCCTGTATCCTTCTCTATGATATGAGGAACAACTGGCGTGGTGTCGGATTGAGGAAACGCGTCCTGAATGGAGGAACCGCCCAACATGAGGGCAGAGAGCAAGCCATCGAAGTGTCTTGGATTGTTTGTTGATTCAACCGACCGGCGCTTCTTTTCTAGCGCTCGCCGTCAACCAATCTCGGCAACCGGGCCACCGGGCCCCCGCATCCGACCCAGGTACGCCCAAGAGTTTTGATATTCGTCTGGATTGTGGACTTCTGAGAACGATGTAATGGGCTCAAACGGGAAGGTTCGGCTGCTGAAGAAAATGGTCTTCATGGTGGTTATGGTGAGAGAGGTTGAACGCGTTTATTGTACCGCATTCTTCCCCACCATCACTCACTAGCCTCTACATCATCTAAATTCTTTGAACTGCACTACACAAGAGAACATGTCGTTGTCGCCCTGGGTGCCAACCTCAAATTTTTCGTGTGACCTCCGAAAGTGTTGGTAGCGACCGATCGAAAGTATGTCGTGTACAGTAACAATTTGAGACTGTTCATGTGTAGTCAAAACAACGCTTCACAATCTCGAACAGTTCTGAAATCCGACTCCTTCAACTCTCATGACTCTATAGTACACGCTCAGACAGGCCAGGATGCAATGTATAGTAGCACTCGTCGAATAGATGCCAATACAGGTATTCGAAGTTATAGAGTGCTGCGACTCGCTCCGAGTCATGCCCCACTTCCGACTAGTCCAAGGCTGATCGAAGGGTAAGTCTGCCTATAAATCGTTGCCATCTCGAACATGGCCACGGGCATTCCCTATGCCCAGTGACCAGAGATGGATGGGCGAAATTTCCTTCCGCATGTTCTCCGCGGAGGACAAGGACTACCTAAGTTCGGATATTCGGCTACCTAGAGGCACGTTGAGAATTCGGGATCGTGTGCTGAGAGAGAAGTCAAGAACTTACTGGAGACGCATCGCCCCATAAGGTCAGGCAAAAAGCCAATCGCAGTAGCCAAATCGAGCCCAACGACGTTGATTAGCCTCTAAATCCCAATGCGTAGTCGGATGCTGAGGTTGCCACTCTCCGTCCGCTACGTGGCCAAGAATGATCAACCCATCTCTCTCCAGTCTCGAAAGACGCTCTGCGACCTCACGGTTCACGGGTAAGCGTGCTTTTGAACGGTTACCGTACCTGATCATGTCAATGACCAAGCATTGCAATGATGTATATTGGCCAGATCCTCGAGAGCCGGATAAAAAACGTCTGGCCTCCACCATGTCCACAAAGGCAGGGAGAGAGGAGACGAATGCTTCCCCCACTCCATCTTTATAGACCATCAGATGGAGTTCCTTCAGATTTCGAAATATATCTGATGTTTTAATCGTCCGGATGGCCTCTTCGCTACCTTTCTTGCCTTCCAGGCGGAGATGGAGCGCTTGAACGGTAGATAAACAGTTGGCTATACGTGGAGATTCGGGGAAGCTGAAGAGAGTGATGGGAATATACAAGCGTCTCAACTGGCAAGAACTGCGGGTCTGAAGTTGAGCTATAGATTGCAAAAGCCTTCGAGCTGTCAACAACGGAACTGTGCTCCCGCCTGGTGGGCTCAAACCAAGCTCGACGAGGCCAGGGGAGGATAAGGAAGATAGGGTATTTACGACGTTTAGAAGGGGCCCAGTGAGGTGTAGGCGCCGTAACGACATGGGAAGGCTAATCATCTGTTCTCCCAAGACGAACCGTGAGTGAAGCTGAAGGTAACAACGCTCGAGACGCTTCGAGCACGTCATGATTTCGTTGAACCTCGCAGATGTAATGAAGGATAACGATAATTCCGTGAGTTGTGACCAAGGTAGTGTTATAATCGACTCGAGGGAGCTTGGGACAAGTATGAGCAAGGATGCGTCGACCAACGATGGTGCGGTCAACGTTGCGGCTGTCGACAGCGGCGGTATCCCATCATCGACTACACCCAACATATTGACAAATATCCGAAGCGAATGCAAAAGTGGGAAAGGGATATCCTTGGTGGAGGCAAAACGACGATACAGGTCATATCGAGATTCGAGGTGCACCTCCAGGTGTCGCCACCGATGGGAGTTTACTAAAACAAGCTGAAACAGCTCGTCTTCCAAGTCTGCGATACAAGGAGATTGGTTCAAGAATAGTAGACAAGATAACGGAAGTCCTTGCGATCTCTCCAACCATGTTTTCAGCATTTCTACAGGTTGTCTTGAGAGAAAGAAGGTATTCATCCGTATCGAAGTCCAGATCGACGGCGTCGACAGGGCTAGCTGCCGCCATCTTTGGCACGTCTGTGCGATAACCCAAGAAGCTGCATTTTTTGACATTGTATGGCCTCCGGTGTCCGCTTGAGCCATATTCTCGAAGATAATGGCAAGAATCTCGTCCGGCAGACCAAATATTGCAGACGACAGATTCTCCAATGAGTTGAGAGCACTCACAAGTTCCTCCTCCTTTCGGCGAGCCTCCACCATTGCCCGCTCCAAATCTGCTACTTTCGCCTGAATAGACTCGATATCATACTTCATCCGCCTTTTTATGTCCACGAGGTCCGTAACAGTGTAGTATGGGGCATTTGGAGAGGACGTGTCGGATGTTTTGTTGCTCGTTGGTTTGTAAGTACTACTATTGGCCATTCCGATCGACAAGGTATCGTGGGCCGAATTGGTTTCCACTGAATTGTTAGAGACGCGAAGGAGATATGAGTATAAGACGCAAAAGAGAGATATAACGCACAAACCTGGGAGGCGTCGGTTCCAACACGTTGATGGTCGACGGACAATGTTCAATCGAGGTGCAACGGTAGGGCATGTGAGAGAATATTTCTATTTCTGGTCACAAAGGTTCCACGTGATACTAGAAAATCGCCACATGGCACAACTCCTTATAATCCCGATCAATATCCCTGCTTCATTCGACCAGACCAACATCTGCAACGGATAAGCCAGCATACTGAGTTCGAAATTTCGAAAGAGGAAACGTTGGGGGGGAAAATTACGTCCATATATTTGCCATAGCCAACCATTTCAACCATTCCAGTCAGTTTCAGTCACGCCATGGAGATTCCGAGATATCGATATTATCCGACCAGCGACCGGGCTTTAGGCTTTCAGGCTCTGTAGTGATTTGGACGTCGAGAAAACGGTATAGATAGGTCACTTCCGGGCAAAGGCAAACATAAATCTACTATACAGGGTACACTGACATGACTCGTACTACTCGAAATACAGCTCCGGGAAATCAAGCTGTGTGACAGCAAGTTGTGAGCCGAAGGCGAGGTTCAAGTCAACAAACTAAGGGCTGCTCTCTCTACCGGTTACTTGATTTTTCCAGCCACATTGACTCGAAACATCCATCTCCCCACTGGTCACAATCCTTGCCATCGTTGTCCGACGTGAGAGCCATCGGCGGGTGCCACTGCCCTTGGATGCGTTCAGTTGCGACGCAACTATCTTCCACGGTCGCCTGTTGGAATAGGATGTCTTTGTCAGCCACAGGTATCTCCCGTCTACTCATTTCTCCCTGCCGTTCCTCGGCCCGAGTTCGACCACTCCATGAAACGGAGACAGAACCGTTCGCAGACCCTTCCTCCACCTCACGAAGCTAGCCAGGATGTTAACCTCGAACATAGCACCACAATAAGGCAACACTCACCGGGTTGCAACCCACGCTACGTATCATATTCGCTCGACGCAATCTTTTGGTGAATGTCTGCAGGCGGACTGTCAGTAGACTAGTCCCAATGGAAAACTGGTCACTCACATTCACCCGAAGTTCAAGGCGTTCAACGTCCTTAGCTAAGGCATCGAAACCTCCCTCAAGGCTTTCCGAGCCTTTCTCCAGATATTCATCTCTCCAGTTTGATATCAACTCGTCTAGACTGTATGATAGTCAGTTGGCACTAGATAGATCAGATCAACGTAGTCACCTTCCCTGCTGACCGACCAACGTCTTGAACTCATCAACCTGGTCAATATCATCCATTGGTCCCCTGCTCGACACGAGATCAAGTGTCTCCAGGATCTTGTTCAGTGCCTCCGAGCAACGATCCATTAAGCCCTCCTGAGATGAGGCAGTATCGGAGGAATCGGTCGACGAAGATTGAGAGTGGGTAGGGAGGAGGGGGGTAGCAGGTTCCGCTCGGAGGCTCAGCAGCTTCGAGGTCATCCGAAAACCGACAAGAGGCCAGGCAAAGTCGCCCAAGTTGCCCAATACCTCAGCGATGGTGGTGATCCAAAGAATAACGGTTGCCCACTGAATCATGTCTGCGAGCGTAGTGTGTCGGGAGGGGAAGTGGGAGGGGGGGGAAGAGAAAACAGGGGAAAAGGACGCCTTGATTCACCTATATATCATCGACGAATATAATACTGACCTCGCCTACTCCAAGGATTCAAACATCGGGACTTGAAAAACACGACGAAGCTGCATGTCGGGGTGAGTTCCAGTGTTGAATGTCCGGCGCTAAAGCTGTCTATCCCATTGACATGATGCTTTTCCACCGAAGAATCCTCGGTGCCTCTTGTGTATGTAGTTGAGAATTGAATTGCTGTGTCATCGAGGTGTAGGCGCCTGTGAGCATCGCATCCAGAACACAAAAGGGCAAGACAACATACCTCGGTCTGGTTCTCAATCGAGCTCAGGTTTACAACCAAAACGAGACGGAGAACCTTTAATTTTTGCGTGATCGCGACCAGTCATAATTGCAGGCATCGGATACGGGAAGGGTGCCGGTGTAGGTCAACGTGAGACCTCACACGACAGCCCGACGTTCACGTTCAGCAGCCGCGTCATCAGCCTGGTCTGATCCTCATGTTCACTGGAAAAAGGGAAAATCAGGGGGGTGTCTTCGTGAGTCATTACGGGTCTTCAAATGGAGCCCTCAACCCGGCGCTGTTTCCCCAATTTCGGAAGGCGGTTGTACGAAGCATGGTGTAGGGCCATCTATCAATCGACGCCCGTTTCTGACTATAGGTCTTCCACCGCAATAGCATGGTCATGTATGAAATGAACATCCGTTGTTCTTTGGACGTACTAAGCATCGCAACCAGCTTCACTGGTTTAAATACATAGACCCCTCGTGTCCGCAACCGCTCGCCCCTCAGGCCCCTCATTCCTAAGCCATCGTCAGTCAATGGCCTTTCGCCTGATATCAGAAACGCACCAAATTCAGTCGTCCAAGTATTCACTATACCCAAACCTCGACCATCGCAATTCCTCCTTCTCAGCATTCCAAGCATTCGTCGACGTATACAATGGGCGCCACATCCCTTCCTCTGTTACGCTCCCCATCAACACCAATCCCTCCCGCTCCAACTTCAACAGTCGTTGAAAAGGAGGATCCGAAGCAGGGAGGTAAATCTTCGGCCTTCCGACATACTTGACCGTATCGATCGATAAACACACAAGCTGCTGTGTCCGTTCGCTATATCGCCGCGCCTCAACCATGTCCACAAACTCCGAGAAGAGGCTAAGCGGGAGCGCCGACTTGTGGACCAGGAGATGCAATGCCTTTAGGTTGGGAAGCATTTGCGGATCGCGTAGGTTCTGCACTGCTTGTTGGCTTCCCTCCTCTGTTTCGAGGCGGATATGAAGTTCTGCGATCGTCGAGAGAGCTTCTGCGAGACGGGGAGAGTTGGGTGAGCCCCAGAGGGTTAGAGGGGTGGCGAGCTTTTCTAACCGACTAGAGCATCGGCTGTGAAAGTTTGTTATTGAGCTTAAGAGCTCGTCAGCGTGCTGGTGATACAAGGTGCTTCCGTACGCGGGGATGACGTGGAGGTCTTTCAATGTCGGGACCTGGAGAGAATCTAGCACGGTGATGATGCCGTGAATGGGTCCGGATATTTCGAAACGTCGGAGGGTAGGAAAGGCTAATGAGTACTGGAGGTTGGGGTTCAATTGGCCGACCTCTATGACACAGCTCTCTAGGCTGTGCATGGTCTCTGAGACGGTGAACAGGTCCTGAGACGCAGAGAACGTTACTTCGAGGTTTCGAAGCTGTGACCAAGGGAGACTGATGGGGAGTGCGTAGGGAGATGTGGCGTAGATATGTGCATCGCGCAGATCTGGAGCGTTTGATGACAATGCTGCCACAGGAAGATGTGCGTTGGGGTTCTCTAGTGTAACATAGACACGGATAGATCGTAGAAAGGGAAGTGGATGTTCAATGGAGAAGAGCTGCTCGAAAAGATCTTGTCGATCCTTGAGGTCAATGTCGAGGTGTCTCCAACGACTAGACTGAGCTATGATGAGCTTAAAAAGAGTGTCTTCTAGTCCTTGGAGAAGAGGGATGTGATTGAGAATGACGAGGCAGGATATTGGTAAGGGATTCGATCTCTCTAGCCATGTTTTGGCCATCTGAACGGGGTCATGGTGCACCAAGCCCGTGCCCGAATTGATACGGAATAAGCTCCAGAGAGTTGGTGTAGAGAGAGCGATTTCCCTCCACCGACGACAAGTTTGGGCGAGCGTCCAGGGTAACGCACGGATCGTCAATACGTGCCCTTTTGTGTCCGCATCCACGCAACGTTCGAATATGAGCGCCTGTAGCTCTGGAGGAAGCCTGCAGAATGGGTTGACCTGATTTCTGAGCTCGTTAAGAGCTCTCTGCAGTCTTCGTTGCTCCAAACGAGTCTCCAATGCTGATTTCTCAAGCGCTATTGCTCTCTGCTCGAGCTTCTCCAGTTGCATCTCTATCTCCGTTTCATTCAAGTTCATACTGTTCATGATCCGTTCCATGGTTACCTAAATATACCGGGCAGTAAGAAAAAAAATCACGGTGCAAATTGACACTCACTTATATGATTACCAGCTCTGTCTTCTTTCACGAGAAACTAGTGATCCGTACGGATACAACGTCGTCCAAATCACTTTAGGGTATATAGGGAGTCACTAGCACTTGCAGCCTGAGAGAACGTCATGGTAGAGATCATGGCCGCGACTCACTGCGGTCCAGGCCTTTTGTTTTCTCACCATCCTGATCGCATTCTAATCGCTTTTCCAGAACGCTCGGGGCAACTCTTTCGGACGATACTTAGTTCTCTCCTTTGGCTTATTACGTTCGATATGGTATTATTTTGAGATGCTGTCCATACTCATTCTGTAAGGCTACAAGAACATGTTATGTAGAACCAACAGGGAAAGACGCGTTGAACGCTCCGATCCAACCCTCGTAAGCATCAGACTGCCTCGCACCCTTCGCCTGCTCAATATGGACAAATTCCCCTGTAGCAAGCTGCGCAGTGGCTCCTTGCTCACAAACCAGGCTTTCCTCCACACCGTTTATGAATCGTCCAAACACATTCAAAGTAGCGGTTAAACTACAATCACTGTCGGAGGGTAACGAAGCGTTCCATGATGGGTTTGCTCGCCGGATGTTCTTCTGGATTCGTTTGATTGGACGGTCGATGTTGTCGGTATACCAGGCTACAGACGACGCTGATCGACCTGAACGTGGGTTGACGGAACGTAAACGCAAGGACCTCTCGAGAAGATCACAGAAACTCACCCAGTCCGGTTGAAAGAAACGCAGTGTCTGTCGGGCAAGTACTGGTACCTTTCCCATGCATCTGAATGAACGCACAAGAGGCCGACGGACATCCACCTTGTGCTTGTTGCCATCTCCATATCTCTTTGCTGGCAATTACGAACGGCTCTTTCTGCGGGTAAGGTGATGAGCACTAAGTATCGAGTAGCAAAGATAAGAAACACACGTCGTTATGAGCTGGATCGGTCGCATAATAGATAGTTCCATTGCCCGTAATACACGACGTCGAATTCATCAACGCCGTCCTTATCCTCCCCGAAACCAACAAGCTCTTCGCCCCGACCCCTTCAAATAACGCAGCTGCCTGCTGCGGTGTGAGCAAATCATACTGCGGGTGCGGTGCAGCCAAATGGACGCCTGGTCTGGTAGGTCGACTTGGAACGATCATGATACCCCACCCTCTGACGTATACCGAGTTCTCTGCCTTGCGTTCGTGCAGAACGCAGAATTCCTCTCCGCGGAACGGCGATACATCGAATACCCCGTCGAGAATGTCGGGAATGGTTATATTGGTGCAATTCCCGTTGACGTTGAGGAGCGATGGGACGAGCGACTTCCATGCAGCTTCCTCGACTTCGGTAGGCTGAGCAGCGGCGTATGTTTGCTCGTTGTAAAAAGCCTCTGTTACGGTGTAGGAATCGAAACATGATATGAGTTCTTCAACGGTCGTTATTGTGTTGTTCTGAATGCAGCCAATCTCTTCGGCACCAGAGACGAACGGGCTCCGAAGGAAGGCCAGAAGGTTGAGTATTAGGGAGCTAACGAAGATCCAGTACAGGTCTAACATGATTCCTAGAGCAAATTATTTTGTCGTTAGCCTTCATAATTTCGGGCAGGAGAACGTCACTGTACCTCATTCGAATGAGGGGAGATGAGGTAGTGTTCAGCGAATGATATTGAGCAGCCTTTCCTCTATATATAGGGTCCGACGTAGTTGCATGAGAATCAGAAAGGCAAATGGTGGTTACCGATGGAGCAGTTATGTGTACCGTGAGATCTGCCTGAGCTCGGCTGGTTTAGGGCAGGCTATATTTGTCAGGAGCACGTGAGACTCACGAGGCAATGCGCGTCCCACAGTGACGCGTCCAACAACTTCCAACTTCTCCTCTTCGCTGTCGACCTCGGAGAGAAGTACATACTTTATGTACCTGGACGGCGCTTGTCTTCTGGCGGTTGATCTCGATAAGATCTTCGCGCCTCGCTCCTTATCTCGGAAATATCCAGCAATATTATTATGTGCCTCCCCACATTATTACGCTCTCAATCGCATATGTCACGGCCATCCCTCTATTTTTCTTACCATCATCATCATCATCGGCTGCAAAAATGAGCCCTGTCATCAGAGGTAGCTCTCACCCGGGTACTCCATCGGTACCAATTTCTCAACTACGTTGAGCCCTATATGTGACTTGACGGTGTTTCGGCACTTTACCATCTTTTACCAGTCGGTAAGCTTCTTTCGAGGACCGCAAGAACTTTCGTGGGCTCATAGCCCCGTCATATTTGATAGGTTTGATCGGATTCAGCTCCATCTCTCTCGAGATTTCAGCTTCGACTTCCGCCCCCTTACCTTCTTCTAATCCTCCTCTTCTCAGGTTTATCATCGTCACTAGATGAGTTTGACCCGTCGTCAGATGGGGGATCGTCCCTTGCTCCAACGAGCATTTTCCCCAAGTGGCTACTGGGCGCGAGATAATCCATAGCCTATAGGGCGCCTGGACTGAAAGTGCCCACTCTCCTCGGTAGGTTTCACTTTCTCGCCTGCTATACGCCCAAGTCGCTGAACCATTGTGTTGGATACAGCGACGCTCTTCTGTCGCTCGGAGGTCTGCCTAGATCTCGTTTCATCTGGCTTAGCTGCTCGACTTCGGTTATCAGCTGCCTCGATGCGCTCACGGCGGTCCCTCTCCCGCCATTCCAAGAACTCAGCATAGATTCTCTCCTGAGCTTCCTGTTTTATTCTTTCTAGGACGTTTCTATTTGCCTCCAGAATGCTATCCAGAAGCTGTCGCTGGAGCGCAACATTCATTGAGTCCTCATCCAACAGCGAAAGCTCTTAGGAGATCTGGACTCAACTCATCGTGCCTATTAACACCTTCGTGAGTCCTCATTTGTCGGCCTCTCAATTCTCCCGATTGTTGATTAGTTTCCTTAGGCCCTTGTCGCGCAGTGTTCCTTGTGCCTCCCGCCCGATTCCTTTCAGGGCTGTTACGAGGAGTGTGGCTCCTAATCTGCGGTGAGTTTGTTTCCCTCATTCAGAATTGAACCTCCTCATGGTTGCTGATATTTCCGGATTCAATTTTAGCACCTGTGTCACCTTCACGCTCGTCCTCGGGCTGTTTTGACTTTCCCTTCTCGACTGTTGGCGACGGCATTACTGGTGGTGATGGGTTTGAGCGGCGGCGAGGGGTTGATGTTGGTGGTTCCTCATCGTGATTGCTCACATTCAGTGACGCGTCCTATTGCCCCCGTGGGCGTAGAGTATATCGTGTTGACATAGTTGTAGTTGTCCTTGAACGAATGGTTAAGTCGAGATGATCGGTCTCCTAGCTTACAATATATTGGTGTGATTAGTAAGAGTTAGAATCTTATATTCATGCAATAGAACGTTTTCAACCCGATACGAATTGAACGAAAGTTGAGATTTTACAGTACAAACGAGTCCTTTATATACTTGTGCACTACTAGGTCCAAGTCATCTATAAATAAGAGTTTTGCAAGCTACTGAAGTCAAGACACATACATATGAGTCTTTATGACCATATAATAACAGTCTGAGTCTACAAGTACAGTAAGTCAGATAAACGAGTCAGAAAGTGATTCGAGAGATGAGTCGCGTCGCGCGAGACGCGACTGTCACGTGTGTTTGTCACGATCCCGCTACAATTCACCAGCTGTCGCAACGCGATCCTTGGTGTATTTGAAAGTCATGGCAGGACTCAAATAGTGCTGATAATGGTCGAAGTTCGATGGGTCACCGGTGACACGCAGAGCGCTGAGCAGAATTTGGTAGGTGCCACTGGGCACGTAGGTATCATTCGAGAAGCCAAAGCCGTCCAAGAATTTCAAGTCATTGTCCAGAGCGAATTTGACGATTTTGACGCCTGAGGGTTCACCCACCTAGGGAAGCAATGTCAGTGTACTTCCTACAGTGGAGAAGCAGCTGTAGTACCTCGTTGTTGCGTCTCACGAAAGTCTCATTCACGATCCTACCAATAATCGGGAGAGGGGATTCCATCTTATCAAGACTGAACGAAGGTGGAACGAGGTCAACTGTCACTCGAGCCGAACCAAAAGCGAGGCTAGAAAAAAGCACCAATCATTCGAAAGGCGGAACGTTGTTAAGGCATAAGCAAACGTACCGGAAATACAGATAGGGAGGCTTCTGGTCCTTGTTGGTGAAGTCATAAGTTTGTGCCTTCTCTTGGACGCCGATCGGGTTTCCTTTCGCATCCTGACCGGTAATGATCGCTGGGAGCGTGATGTTATCACTGGAGGCCCCGCCTGAGGTATCAAGAACTTCTTGGTCGAAGAGGGCACCAGCAACACCCATATACGAGACGTGAAACTTGTCCATGCCACCCTCCCCCTCAGCCTCTACTTGAATGAAACCAGAGTAGACGGGGAGGGCCTTCGGATCGAGGTCCTGGGGCGGACTGAACTTGGCAGTGATAGTCTGAACTTGGTTTGGAGCTAGAATGAAAGACTTGGTGCTGAGTTCAACGGAGGCGTAGGACTTGACAAGTGGGACTGGCCCCTTGGACGGCAACGTCGACGAAGCATTGATAGTGATTGCGGTACCAGCTGGGAAGTGGTTGACAGTGTACTTTTTCTCCTTGGAACCCACATTCTTCACACTGAAGGTTTGACTTAAGTGGGTCAAGTCAGATTGAGAGCATAACACGCGTGTGTTGAAGACACTCACCTATCTCTAAAATACCGAGAATCGTTCAAGAGCAGCTCGGCGGGCGAAATGATAGTAGAAGCATAGGTAGCGGCATAAGCATCAATGATTCCGGCGCCCTGGACGGTGGCCGTCTCGAGCAACGACTCGTCAGAGTGATTGGCGAGCAAAGGGTTCGACGTGGTCTGGAAGAGCTCCTTTGCTTGACGAGCAATGTCTTTGTTCTTTCCGCGAGCCTGAACAAATAGAGCAGCGCATCCGGCAACGTAAGGACTGGCCATACTGGTGCCCGACATGAGCCCGAACCCTTTTTGCTGACGAGGAAGCGTGGAAAGGCTATTCAAGGGTAGGAAGTTGGGTTGAATTGTAGAGTAGAAGTTTATCGTTTACTCACATTCTATCTCCATAAGCACCAAGGGTCGGTTTGAAGCGAAGGTCAAACGTAGGACCGTAACTACAAAGTAAATGTCCCGGGTCAGGGTGTGAATTAACTCGTGTCAGACGATTATCACTCACGTCGACGTTGAGGAAACCAGCTCGGCATTGTTTGGTTTGAAGTTAACAAGAGCTCCTCCCTTGGGGAAAGTGACGGTAACGTTCTTCTTGTTGAAGAACTGCTTCGCAAGCTGAACGGAGAGAAGAACTAACTCAAAAAAGAGTGATTGCTCGAGTGAAATACACCACTCACATACTCCCCATCTTCATCCTGAATCACGGCTCCCGCGAAATTCTCAAGGCCTTTAGTACCGCCAAACTCTCGCAATCTGTATCGCAATTGTCATCATTTGCCTCGGAAAGGGCCCACAAGTAAGACGCACCCGTAGAGGAAAAGCTGCTTTGCCCCCTTCGTGGCAAGGTTCTTCAACAATTCTCCCTAGAACACATTCCACATCTTAGTCCAACTCGCGAAAGCTCATTTTCCGTCGGAAGCACTTACCACATCGCAAGCACGCTTGGTCACGACGAGGTAGTTCTCCAGATTGGGGACATCCTTCGGAAGTTCACTGCACCCGAACCCTGTGGCGTTGCTGAAAGCGTAAATCGGAAGAGCATCTGTGCGGTTGGTTATTGGGTAGACATCGTAGTAGACGATAGGGTCGTGCTTGGCGTCTCCTCCAACGATAGCAGACTGGAGAGGTACAACCGGTCTGTCATATGGCCACGCCACGCATCAGTCTGGGCCGTAGGTATTGCACGGTCTGGACGATCAAAAGACTTACGACTGAATATTTGCGACGGCGATAGCGCCATCTGCACCTGCCGGAGCACTGGCGTACCAAGAGCCATCGGCACCTGCATTCCCAGCCGCAACTACGATGATTTGCCCTTGGGCGGCCATCTTGTTGATGGTCTCCTGCTCGATATCGGCGGGTTGCCAAGCCCAGCCACTTGGCCCACCAAAAGAAAGGTTCACGACATCACAACCATCTTTGTGGGACCGTTCCAAAGCCGCAAGAATAGCTGAAATGATACGGCCGGTGAGTCCAAGTGAACAGAAACACAAAAAGGCAGTAGACTCTTCACCATCACCATTAAGTGATTCACTACATACACCGACTTTGTACGCATGCAACTCAGCTTCGTATGCGACACCAGTAAGGTTGAAGAACCCTTTTCCAGGTAGAGCGCCGATGATACCAGCAACATGAGTTCCATGACCAGCACAATCCAAAGGATCGAGATCCGGCTTGAGGTGGTCAGGATCGTCCCCAGCAAAATCGTAGCCTCCAGCGACGTGATATCCAGACCCAAACCCTCCACCCAGGGCAGGGTTTTGATAGTCGACACCAGTATCGATACTGAGATTAAAACATTCTCGATAAGTACTCGCGCTTCGGATCACGGTAAAAGGTTTCAGGCAAGCTGTGCGCCCTACTTACATGCCGATTTTAATCCCCTTTCCAGTGATGCCAGCCGCGTGGAGTTTGTCGACACCCTACCCATGGCAAGATTTCAGTTCACGACTGGGAACAAAATCAGAGACTATGACAGGAACGTACAGTCATGCGATGTAGTGCATCAGTGACCGGTGCTATCTTGGGATCGTATGCATCGTACTCAGTGCGCTTACTGATAGGTCTGTCGGTGGAAACGGCATAAGTCAAAAGGTTCTCATTTGTCTTGGAAGGGACATCTCCCTACGCTGGTCTCTCTGACCGGGTCACCGGCGTGATAGATCTGACCCCGGGGATGGATCGTAGTGCTTCAAAATCCTGGACGGTGGTTTAGATAAGTACTGCAATCTCATTTGAGCGGATCCGAATTTGCCGTACCAGTGGATTCTGAGGGAAAGTCCGAGATCAGCTTCATATTTGACGCGTTGAAACACGTTCCGACCCCACGCACCTGGAGCGTGACTGACATGCCCACCAACACTCCTGGAGAACCGTACTCATAGTGTACCTTGTAGTTCAAGCCTCGTGATTCGAAGGTATTGTACATCCGTTTGTGAATGTGAGTCTGTGAGGAAAAGCTACTAGGTCAGTGAACATTCGATAGACGGCTGGAGAGGACCAACCGGTGAAGTATCACGAGCAAAGACATCGTGGGTCTCTTCGATTTCTACGATATACCGATTGGGTATCGTATGCACGAGAGCTGCCAATGCCTGGCCCGTCGCCAATAATAGAAAGATAGAAAGCGAGGTAAACGTCGCCATTGAGCACAGGTCGCAACTCGAGACGTCAAGTACGAAGAAGAAAGGAAGAGAAGAATAAACGGCGTCTCAGAGGGAAGGAAGGAAGGGGAGGAAAGAGGATGAACGATTCAGAAACAAGAGACCATGGGTCTAAATACCAAAAAAAAAGAATGAAAGATCCCACATCTACGAGTCTCCAGTGCTGGGTAGCGGGACATCGACAGCGTGGGCGACGCCAAGGTGCATAGCTCAGTGCGATACAGTACAGACTCATACATTCCAATTAGCTTCCCCTAGAGCCCCTATACACAAGACGTTTGCGGACCGGCCCCACTCGGACAACACGGCTGCCCATTGCAACTTACTATCCTACTAGATACTCCCGACGAAACATAGCGCGGGCAGTGAGAAGGCTTGTGCGGGCATTAGGTATGATGTCAGTGAATGCCAGCTGACATGAAAGACCGACCCCGGAGACTGTCCCCTTTGCGCCACCGAACCGTTAACATCCACGATCCGACTTGACGAGATGTCTTTTGCCTAGAAGGTCTCTTCCAGTGGAGATTTCAACGCATCCAGGCATTTGCTTTCTCGTTCGAACGCAGACTGACAACGTTGTACCAGCGACATCGCCTAGATCTTCTGTAGCGGGGGGAGTTGTTCTGTTGACGTTGAACCGCGATCGGAACCAGGAGGGTAATGTTATGACGAAGACCTTGAGTAGAACAGCTACCTGACCGTGCTTAGCCTTAGTAGGTAAGGTAGGAAATCATCACTGAAGCCACCGGCAGGTACTTCTAGACGAATCTTTCCCCCTCGGAAGTAGTGGGCTTGCGTGTATGCAAGATCGCTAGACTGAATGTGTCTATGGCCATATGGGGCCCTAGACTTCATCCGCAACGGGATTGATGGCTTTGATAGTCGAATTCATTGGAGAGAATCGCCAAGTATTTCGGTACGCCCACGGCTCTCTGGGAAGAGTCGGTACTATACAATTCCCATCAGGTAGGGCCGGAGAGGACGAACGTCGGGATAAACGGTCTGGGTGGCGACTTCGATACGAGACATGTTATTTCCTATATCGAGTGAGAGTAAGTGTTGTTTCTTTAGAAAAAAAACGGAGAGCCAAATCCCTTACTCTCAAGATTCTGGTCGATGTTGAGGTCTTTATCCGAAGACCACTTTCTGCCTATGTTCAGGTGACGGAAGAAAAGAAAAAAGGATATTGCATCGCCACTCCTGGCACACTCAGTCGGCTACTGCTGCATGGGCTTCTGATCTGTACCACGGCAAGCTTTCACCTTCACGCGTCATGTTCAACATTCCTGTCTCCTGGAGCGTTCATGAACCCGTACGGCTGTGGAAGCGAGCTTGGCGAAGGCCACCCTTGATGTGAATCCTAGAGCAAGGGAACTTGAAGGAAATGACGACAGGGTATTGATGCGAGTAAAGGAAAGGCAATGCATATGGCGTCATGAGCGTATATGACGGCAAAGACAGTGAGACAAGCTAGGGCCGGGGGTGATCGTATAGCTGAAGGCATCATAAAAGTCTCCGAGGATGTACGGTAGGTCGTTGTAGATATACCGCATGAGCGTCATGCAGGCAGGGACATAAACATGCGTGGAAACGCGGGTATCATTTACCAAGACGATTGACGAGGAGAGATGAAGACAGAGGGCCCTGGTAAATGAGCGTAGAATGGGTTTGCTTCTTCGAACGGAGAGTCGCGGAGGCCAAATTACTTGACTTGAGTCTATGGATCGCCGGCGTCACAGTCGAGCACTTTCTAGGTGGGTGCTAGAGGGCACAACTGCAAGACACAGATCAGTGAATTTAGTCAGGGATTCAGCTTAGAGCTGGCTTACCCTTGACCACCCTGTCAGTGCTGATCAAGCCCTACAGTTTCTTCTTCGAACAAAACGATGAGTACACCGGCAAATGAGTTCACCAAGTACTTCGGCTTTCGTCAAGTCCACTACGGGACCATATCCACCAGCGGGCGTCGTGTTTCTCAATAGCCTCCAGGAGGTCGGAAGTGGCAAGAGTAGGGATCAGGAAAGAAGAATTATTCGATATCTGCGCAGAGTTGAGTTGCAAGAGGTGAGCAGAGTGAGGTCAAAGGGCATGATCGGTGATCCTTCACGAGGGTGCGAGCTGCGAGATCACAGAGACGATAGCCTGCGTCAGGAACAACGAATTTGGTGTCCGTTTAGTGAACAAGATGAATCGCCGCGTACCCGTTTTTCAGGCAAGGTTGGAATTGAGTCTTGAGAGCATCGAGCAACGACTTTATGATCTTTCCCATCTTCTCGTTCTCTGTCCGCAACGCGTGGTTCGGCTCCTGAAGTCACAGCGTGATCGTTCGACACTGCTTTAGTTGGACTCTCGGTTTGGAATGGTAACCGGGGTAATGTCTGTATTTTGGATCAGAATTGAAGAGACCATAGGTGGCGAAGTGTGGCGCACACTATTTCGTCGTGGAGAATTGTCTAAGAGCACCCATAACGCGGCGTTTGAGGCGTTCCAGATTCGACCAACACATGCGCCTATGCTTCTTTCTGTCACCCAGAAAAGACATCAAAAGCTCTCCTACGGAGAGGAAAAAGACGCCCGTACCTTCTGAATTCCGGTGAATCAGTTCACTGGTTTGATACGAATGGCCTGGCATACACCTCTACCTCGACACTAGAGTTCCCCGTTCTGTTTGTCCATTTCCTTGCTCGATTGTTTTTCTATGGACACGATTATGGTTTGGACCTCCCTGTACGTCGCACAAGCTTCATATGAGGCGAAGATGAATCGTAGAAATAACAGTAAACCCACAAGAATACGAGAGAGAAGAGCTGAAGTACAAGTAACAACGGGGAAACGAGGAGTTCAGCGCAGGAGGAGAGAAGTACATAATTTAGGCGCCTGGACGGCGCTCATCTTCTGGCGATTGATCTTGATAAGATCTTCGTACCTCGCTCCTTATCTCGGAAAACTCCAGCAAGATTATTATGTCTCCCGCAACATTCACCATGTCTCCCCACATTATTACGCTCTCAATATCAATCGCAACTGTCACGGCCGTCCCTCTGTTTTTTCTCACCATCATCATCGTCGACTACAAAAATGAACTGTCGTCAGTGGCAGCTCTGACCCGGGTACTCCATTTGCCCTTTCTCATGTTATTGGGCCCTATATAAGTACGGTGGTGGTAAGGCTGCCGCATTTCATTCACTAACCACCCCCTCACTCGAAACAGTTTGAGAGAGGTGCGTAGTCGCATTCTCCCGTAGGCTCGCACTGACATAAAACCAGGGAATCGAGTCATGCTAGACCTATACCGGATCTTCGTCTCTTCTCTAATCCTCAACCCTTTAGCCTTCTTCCGGAGTCCATCTGTCTCTCCCGAGGTCGACGCCATCGACGAGATCGGCTGCATCCAGAACGACAAAATCACAACCATCGAAGACCTCATATCCTGTTTCGATTCCTACACCGTCACACACGCTTTTTACAACGAAGACACATACGCTGTCGCTCAGCCTACCTCAGCCGAGGAAGCCGCATGGAAGTCCCTCGTCTCCTCACTCCTCTATGTCAACGGGAACTGTACCGATATAATCGTTCCGGACGTTCTTGACGGTGTTTACGGTGTATCTCCCTTCCACAGCGCCGGCGAGGAGTTCTGCGTTCTGCACGAACGCAAGGCGGACTCGGAGAACTCGGTCTATGTCAGGGGATGGGGGATCATGGTAGTTCCAAATCGACCTACCAGACCAGGCGTCCACTTGGCTGCACCTCACCCACAGTATGATTTGCTCACACCGCAACAGGCAGCTGCGTTGTTTGAAGGGATCGGGGCGAAGAGTTTGTTGATCTCGGGGAGGATAAGGACGGCGTTGTTGAACGCTACGACGTGTATTACGGGGAGTGGGACTGTTTATTACGCGACCGATCCGGCTCATAATGATGTGCGTTTTCTTGTCTTTTGCGCATGCTGCTCAAAGCTTAGTAGTGTTTATTTCTATCTCTATTTCTGCAGGAAGAACCGTTCGTAACAGCCAGCAAAGAAATATGGAGATGGCAACAGGCACAAGGTGGATGTCCGTCGGCCTCTTGTGCTTTCATTCAGATGCATGGGAAAGGCGCTAGCACCTGCCCGACAGACATCGCCTTTCTGTCAACCGGACTAGGTCAGTTTCCTTCTCAAATCAGCACTAGGTACTCAACATTCACTCACACCCAGGTCGATCCGCATCATCTTTAGCATGGTACACCGACAGCGTCGATCGCCCCATCAAACGAATCCAAAAGACCATCCGGCAAGTAAACCCATCATGGAACGTTTCCTTACCCTCCGACAGTAATTGTAGTCTGACCGCCACTCTGAACGTGTTTGGGCGATTCATAAATGGTGTGGATGAGAGTCTGGTTTGTGAGGAAGGAGCTACCGCGCGGCTTGCTACAGGAGCTTTCGTTCATATTGAGCAGGCGAAGGGTTCGAGACAGCCTGATGCCTATAAAAGTTGGATCGGAGCGTTGAATGCGTCGTTTCTTGTTACTTGATGCTACATGACAGTATCCCATAGCGTATTCAACATGAATGTAGCAGACGAAATTTGTCTATGAGCCTTCGGGAGTACGATATAGACTCGTTAAATCCACTGTAATGCCCCACGCCCTTGTTCTACTTGTCTCCATGAGTTTTCGCGCTCTGTAAATCTCCTTTCTTTTTATTACGTTCAAACCATATTCTAACAACAACCAAGGTAGAGAGACTCTCGAGAGCCTACGAATACCACTTCTCCCTCAGCCTCTTCCTATTCACCGCCGGTTTCGCGAACAAAATCGCCACAGCCAACGCCGACACCGTCAACACCAACTGCGTCTTATTAAAGCTCTCGCTGAGCACATCAAACGTCTTCGACGGTGCTACTCTTGTCAAGAAGAGATCAAGCCCGTATGCGAAGACGAGGGAGGTTGATTCGAGGAGAGCCGGGGCGGTGACGATGTTTTGGACTTGGGAGATCTGCCGGTGTAAAATGTTGGTTAGTAGGGAGGGAGGGAGGGGGAGAGGGGTATGGATGCGTACCTTGTAGTTATGTGACAAAGTCTGTCGTGGATCGTCTGGTAGGAGTGGATCATACTGAATGAGGAACTCTTCAGCTTCTTCACTAGTCGGTTTACGATTCGGTCGACGGGGGTCGAGTAACCGGCGGTTGATGCTTTGAATCTTGTTGTTGGTATTCGCGACTACCAATGTCCAGTTAGTTTTTGTCTTGAAACCACACGAAATGAGTCCCGCTGAGCGCTCACCAATAATATCCTTCGTCGTAATCCCAAACTTGGTCGACGTAGCCGCAATCGCCGAAACCCCATGCGAATACACAAACGACCGTTCATACGCCGTCAAATCCAAACTCTTCTCCGAATACGACGTCGCATCAGAGCTATCCCCCCCCAGCCACAGTCAGCTTTCAACAATCACTCGGAGAAAAAGGAGAAACTCACCTCTTCGTCTTATCGTCCGCCGTCTTACCCTCATACAACTCAACACTGACCACCCTATACCCCTTCGCCTGCCCAGAGCCCTGGTACTCATCATCGTAATAATGATACACCAGCCAGTTCTGCGTCAGAACCGCTTTCACATTACATGCCCCCTTGGGAGCCGGTACGGAAGCGTGGTATACGATGCTGCCTTTAACCCCATCGACGAGGTATACCCCACAGTTCGAGGAGGTGGCGGTGGATAAAGAGTGAGGGGCCGTCAAGACGACAAAGAGATGATCGTTGAGGTACTTGTACAGTGTAGTCCTGTTACCGAGAACTTTGCCTAGGGAAGCGACGGGTCCTCGAGTTGGAGGGATGATAGATTGGATATCTTCACCGTCCGGTAACGAGAACGTCCATGTCGGAACGGCGGTGTTCTGAACGAACTGGTGTCCGACGACGCGGTGTTGGCCGAGTGTCTCCGCGCGGAGTCGGAGGGGAACAGAGAGGGAAGGTGCGGACGCCGCAAAGGCGAATTCGCTTTCGGTGGTTTTGGGGTAGAGGTGTACCTTGAGCTGGTCGTCCAGGACTACGATGACTTTACCCTCCGTAGATTTCAGCAGGTAGGATTCCGTTACGACCGTTTATTACGCGACCGATCCGGCTCACAATGATGTGCGTTTTCTTGTCTTTTGCGCATGCTGCTCAAAGCTTAGTAGTGTTTATTTCTATTTCTGTATCTACAGGAAGAACCATTCGTAACAGCCAGCAAAGAGATATGGAGATGGCAACAAGCACAAGGTGGATGTCCTCCGGCCTCTTGTGCTTTCATTCAGATGCACGGGAAAGGCGCTAGTACCTGCCCGACAGACATCGCCTTTCTTTCAACCGGACTAGGTCAGTTTCCTTCTCAAACCAGCACACACTAGTAGTAGGTACTCAATATTCACTCACACCCAGGTCGATCCGCATCGTCTTTAGCATGGTACACCGACAGCATCGATCGCCCCATCAAACGAATCCAAAAGACCATCCGGCAAGTAAACCCATCATGGAACGTTTCCTTACCCTCCGACAGCAATTGTAGTCTGACCGCCACTCTGAACGTGTTTGGGCGATTCATAAACGGTGTGGACGAGAGTCTGGTTTGTGAGGTAGGAGCTACTGCGCAGCTTGCTGAAGGAGCTTTCGTTCATATCGAGCAGGCGAAGGGTTCGAGACAGCCTGATGCCTATGGGAGTTGGATCGGAGCGTTGAATGCGTCGTTTCCTATATAGTGTACGCTACATGACAGTATCCTATAACGTGTTCAACGTGGATGTAGCAAACGAAATTCGTCTATGAGCCTTCGGGAGTACGATATAGACCCATTAAATCCACTGTAATGCCCCACGCCCTTGTCTCCACGAGTTTTCGCGCTCTATAAATCTCCTTCCGTTTTTCATTACGTCCAAACCATATTCTAACAACAATACCAAGAGAGAGAACCTACGAATACCACTTCTCCCTCAACCTCTTCCTATTCACCGCCGGTTTCGCGAACAAAATCGCAACAGCCAACGCTGACACAGTCAACACCAGCTGTGTTTTGTTAAAGCTCTCACTGAGCACATCAAACGTCTTCGACGGCGCTACTCTCGTCAGGAAGAGATCGAGCCCATATGCGAAGACGAGGGATGTGGATTCGAGGAGAGCGGGGGCGGTGACGATGTTTTGTATTTGTGAGATCTGCGTGTGTAGTGTGAATTAGTAGGGAGGGAGGGAGGGAGGGAGGGAAGGAGGTATGGATGCGTACCTTGTAGTTATGTGACAAAGTCTGTCGTGGATCGTCTGGGAGGAGTGGGTCGTACTGGATGAGGAACTCTTCAGCTTCTTCACTTGTCGGTTTGCGATTCGGTCGACGAGGGTCGAGTAACCGGCGGTTGATGCTTTGTATCTTGTTGTTCGTATTCGCGACTACCAATGTCCAGTTAGTCTTTGTCTTGAAATTCACACGAAATGAGCTCACCAATAATATCCTTCGTCGTAATCCCAAACTTGGTCGACGTAGCCGCAATCGCCGAAATCCCATGCGAATACACAAACGACCGTTCATACGCCGTCAAATCTAGACTCTTCTCCGAATGCGACGTCGCATCAGAGCTTATCCCCCCCAGCCACAGTCAGCTTCAACAATCACTCGGAGAAAAAAGAGAAACTCACCTCTTCGTCTTATCGTCCGCCGTCTTACCCTCATACAACTCAACACTGACCATCCTATACCCCTTCGCCTGCCCAGATCCCTGGAACTCATCATCGTAGTAATGATACACCAGCCAGTTCTGCGTCAGAACCGCTTTCACGTTACACGCCCCCTGGGGAGCCGGTACGGAAGCATGGTATACGATGCTGCCTTTGACCCCGTCGACGAGGTATACTCCACAGTTCGAGGAGGTGGCGGTGGATAAAGAGTGAGGGGCCGTCAAGACGACAAAGAGATGATCGTTGAGGTACTTGTACAGTGTAGTCCTGTTACCGAGAACTTTGCCTAGGGAAGCGACGGGTCCTCGTGTAGGGGGGATGATAGATTGGATATCTTCACCGTCCGGTAACGAGAACGTCCATGTCGGAACGGCGGTGTTTTGAACGAACTGGTGTCCGACAACACGGTGCTGGCCAAGTATCTCCGCGCGAAGTCGGAGGGGAACAGAGAGGGAAGGTGCAGATGCCGCAAAGGCCGCTTCGCTTTCGGTTGTTTTGGGGTAGAGGTGTACCTTGAGCTGGTCGTCCAGAACGACGATGACTTTGCCCCCCTCCGTAGATTTCAGCAGGTAGGATTCCGTTACCGAGGCGGTGGTCAATTTGGTACCCCTGATAACGCCAGGTTTGCGTAGAGCTTTCACTGCGTTTTCTCCAGTCAGAGCGTTGATGTGGTAAACCACGATATCCTCCTCAAGACTCTACAACAAACACCGTACTTCAGAACCCTCAAGCCTATAAAGTAAAGAACCACTCACCGAAGCGCATCCCCTAGTAGCAACAACCGCCACCTCCGGCCCCTCCTCACTCTCCTCATTCCCCTCCCCAACACCCTTCACCACAAAAAGCTTCTGCGGCTTCACCCAAGCACCCTCCGCATTCTTCTTAGCCCCAAGACCCAACATCTTACTCCAAACAACCTCCCCATTACTCGAATCCACACCAAACACTTTCCCCTTTTTCGTCGTCACCACAATCACCTGTCTGAACCCAAACGCATCTCGATGTAAAGACCCACTACCACTCTGCTGCTGCACTGCCGAGGATGTAGCAGACTCATACGACCCCGTCGCGAACCGTTTAACGAAATGGACGAGATACTCCGGAAACCCCTTCGCCTCCTTAATCTGTCTCTCCAACCTCGCAAAGAACCCTTCCCCACCCCCCCCAGCCGCTGCTGCTGCGAGGACCCGTTCGGGCAACTCGACGAATTCGGCGTGGGCGATTTGGGAGAGCGATTCGTCGAGGGACCATTGGAGTTGGTCTTGTTGCCAGAGTTGGACGGTGCCGGTGGTGGTGGTGAGGAAGAGGCGGCCGAGGACTTGGTAGGGGTTTGGGTTGGCGTTGTCCATTGCGATCTGCGGGAGGGGGGAGAGGGGGGAGAGGTGTTAGTTAGGGGGGAGGGAAGGGAAGAGGGGGGGAGGGGGGACGGGGACGTACGTGAGCGATTTTTCCGTGTTGAGATGCGTCGAGGCGGAAGGAGTAGCCCATGATGAGACCTCTACCGTCTGAGAGGTGCGGTGCGAAGAGTTCCGTGGAAGCCATCTAGAGAGAAAGGGTCAGAGAACGAAAAACCACGACGCATCCTCCCAACTCACCTCAATCCAATTCGACCAATACACTCTCCCAATATACGGTCTCCCCTCCTTATCAAACCCACCCGCATAACTCGACCCCCCATTCTTCTCCGACGGCGCCGAATTCTCAAAGTTCCAAGCCAACTCTACCTTGTCCCCAACAATCTTCAACGCCTGGTCGTTCTGGTCGATCTGAGTAGCCATCAGGTACCCATTGCTGTTCAACCCGATATCCGTAAGCTTGTGATACGACGCTCCCTTGTACGTAGCCGGTTTTCCTGATAGCGTAGGGGTGAGCGAGAAGTACTTGATCGTGTTTTGTTCCAACCAGAGAACGTGGGGGTCTCCGGTGGTGGAGAGCATGGTGAAGAGGTCGTCTATGCCGGTTCCGATGCTTGAAGGGATGTTGGATGAGGAGATGACTTCGCCGGTGGATGGAGAGAGAGAGGTGATGTGGAGGGTGTAAGAGGCGAAGGATTTGGCGAGGCCGACGACGTAGATCGCTTGCGGGGTGATGAGGAGGTTTGAGTAGATGACGAGAGAGCTGTGTAGATAGATTGTGAGTTGAAGATTACCAGCAACAAGGACAAGGAGAATAACGCACGACTGGTCCTCAGACGTCCAAGTCCATTTCATATCCCTTCCAATGAACTGGCTCACGGTTTGACCATTCGTCAAGACGAAGACATCCGGAGTTCCAAGTCCCATGGTATCGTTTCCAAAGGCTACGAAGCTTCCGAGATGAGGTGGTTCAGCGAGGAGACCAGATGTGGGTGGGTGGAATTGTTTTTCCATTAGCAAGTCTCCGTTTATCACGTTGAATAGCCGTAGATTCGAGCCGCCTGGTCCTGATAAACTGGCAGCAACTGATAGAGGATAAAGAAAAGTCACTGTTAGACCAGCACAACCGCTACAACTCGTTCAACCCACCCCATCCTTGTTTGTATACCGAAATTATTCTATCTTCCGGTTCGAACACGTATCTCCAAGCTATACAGTGGTCATTAGAGTTAGAGCCCGTCAGAAAAGCTGACCAGAGAGTCTGAACACGTACCAACTGTGCCATTCACCGGGTTCAAAGCAGCCAACGCATTACTCTCAGTCGCAGATATAATCACACTCTGCGTGTTTTTCCCGCCCACTCGGTGGAATTTCGGCGCAGTAATGCTAGAACCGACAGATGGAACACCAATGTGGCTCTTGTGCCAGTCTACGACGCCAACGTCGGATTCATGGAGGGCAGAACAGCATAGGAAGAGGAGGGGGAGTAGGAGGAGGAGGGTTCGCCACGTTTGGTGCATGGCGAGCTCACTGTTATCAGAGAACGATGAGGACGTGTTTTTGGAGAAAGAAAGGGTTGAGAGCTCACAGTAGCTATACCGTCTCTGCACGGAATTTGAGAACGAAGAAAGTCTTCGTCGTCGTGTCGCGGGAGTTCGTGGTCAACGTCAAGGTGCACAGCCACCTCAGTATGCTCACTGTCAACCGAAAGTTTAAGCTCAACATATTTATACGTGAAAAGTGGACCAATAGTACTTGAAGCAAGGCTTCAGCTTAGTGGTGAGGTTATGTCCATTACACAGTGCGTTTGAAGGGTTTCAGGACTACACTAATATTCCAAATACTGACAAAAAACGGTCATCGTTCAGAGGCCATGACACGCTCGACTTGCGCGTCGTATTATAGCACGGTCATCGGGTGTGAGTCCAGGGATGGTCCGAGTGGAAAGGAGTAGGATAAAACGAATGAAATTCTAGGACAACCTCATACTAGTCTCTTAACTTCCTCCGCCTTCTTTTCCACAGGAGGAAGAACCTCATCAACCTTCTTCCCAGCAGCCTCCTTCACCTCCTCCGCCTTCTTCTCAATCACCACCTTCACCTCCTCAACCTTCTTCTCAGCGATAGCCTTCGCCTCCACAACCTTCACCTCAGCCGCATTCACGACCTCAGCCACACGCCCCTCAACCTCCTTCCCCCACCCAAGACTCTCCTTCAACTTCAACCCCGTCGCGTCCTGGATCTTCTCCAACCCACTCTCAACACCCTTATTCAAACTCTCGCGTCCACTCGCCGTAGCCTCTTTTATCCGCTCCCACGTCATAGCACTATGCGCACGAGCAATAGCGTGTTTCTCCGCAAACGTAGGGAAATACGTTCGTTCGAGCGAACCAAAGTACTCCGTGAGGTTGTTGGTCGTTTTCGGGAGGAAATGGTTCAACGACAACGCGAACAGAGCTGGTGGGAAGAACAGTCGAATGGGTAGTGCACGGCTACGTGTGATAATCGACCCTGTGAGTGTCGCAACGCCGACGTAGAGGACTCCAGGCGTTAATGATTCTTCTGGTGATATTAGTGCTTTGACGCGGTCTGTTTTTTTTTGAACGCGAAGGTCAGGTCAATATCTATACTCGATAGGTTGACGCACTTTCAACAGCATGCTCGACACCAATCCATTTCGAAACGACGCCTTGGACTTGAGAATGCGTCTCTCTGTACGTCGAGAAAAGATGTCTCCGTCCAACCCCGATTTGCCGTTCGAGTTCAGATGGGACTTCTTGTAACACGATATCTGACTCTGCTTGCGAGTATATCGGTAGCTGAATATACAGAAATCAGTCGAAATTTCTTTCCAGAAGGAACGGTTCCAAAAACGCACCTTCTCCTGCTCTCTAGGAGACAGAACGACAGCAGCACCGGCGGCAAGTAAGAATGAGCGTGAGGCCGGCCCTCTAGGCTACATAAAGCATAAAGTCAGTATACCTTTTTGAATGAAGACAAATGTTACTCACCAGTCTGAACCGTGAAGGGTTCATGGATAATCGTTGAGCTCGTCGGCGTCGCGGACGAAATCGTCACCGGCAATTCTGGCGTAAAGGCCGTTGCATAACAGGTACAAACTCAACCTAGGCGCCCCCCCCCTCCCAATAAGCGCCGAATCCTTGAAGACCAGGTCTTGTTCTTGCCTCACGAACCGTAATTCATGAGTGATAAACGATGCACTCGGAGACACGAGAGCAGAATACATATATTACACTATACTGAGCAGAATCCATGTATCAAGAAAGGTCAGTCATAAAATACTTATGAGGGGATGTCGAAGGGAAGTATTCCATGTATGTGCGTATCAATAATCCTCGAGCTATGACGCGAGCTGGGACAAGCGGCCTAGTCAATGTCCATGTCAAATGTCTCCATTATGATGTCTGAATCACTCGAGGGAGGCGGCAGCCCAGAGCTGGTACCAACTTTAAACTCTTGAGTCCCGAAAGTTGTGAGTGACCTTGGGAATGCTGGGTGAGCCGTGGTCGCGAGATCGGACACAATTTCTTGAACACCAGATGTCAGGGGCGAGCCTGTAACTTTGGGTGGAGTATCTGCCCATGAAATTGAAAAAAAATCATGTTGGTGTCGAATCAGAGGGGAAGATAGATAAAGCAAACCTTGGTCAACCACTTCAAACCTATCTGTATCACTCACCGTAGACAGGAAGATGTTATCACCACATCCAATGTGTCGAGCAAAATCAGTCGTGGCGGGGTCAAAACCTCCTAGGAGTTGATATTGATGAATGAGCTTGTATCCGTCATTGGACCAAGATGTGGCGGAAACATCGAATCGGAGCTCAATAGGGAGGCCAAATTCGTCACATACATTGTGCGGGAGAGGAGATGGGCTGTCTTTGTCAAAAGACCAGAAGTGATTGGAAAAGGGGTCGCTGTTGTCTAGGTTAAGAGGAGGTGGATAGACAAAGAGGTAAATTGGTTGTTGCGATTCAAGTCGTTCACGTCGGGGATCAGAACTTGAAAGGTAGCTCCCCATCCTGGCACTAGGGTAGGTAAGCTCTGAAGCATGTCAGCAGGCAGAGAGGGCTCAGGGAGTGGTAGGTAACAACACACTGTAATCATTCAAATCCTCCGGCGCCTCTAATGAGGTTCCGCGAGCATGAAAAATGGACCATGCTTGCGACAGCCATGCCAACCGTTCACGCGGATTCAATTCCAGGCAAAAACTGTATCTACCAGTGAGTGTGAATCTACTTGAGGTGTCAGATAAACAAGTGAAAAAAGAATCCTTTGAGCCCACCTGGTCAGCCCGTTCTCTAAAAAATCTCGATCTGAAAGACCATCCTCACCAGACCAGATGTTGTTTGTGATGGCAATGGGGGTGTTTGTCAGTCTCGAGATGACTACTGGTTGAAGGACTTGTTCAGACACGTTAAGAGTCAAATGACCTGAACAAGACACGCCCCCGACAACAACGTCATCGACCAGCTTCGACTTCAGGCTCGCCAAGAAGCGCGACAAAACATCTTCCTGGACAAGTTCTGCGGTCAAAGGCAGAACCATGGTGCCCAGGCTGCGCGCATAGATACCAAGACCTGGACCTGGCGGGCCACGACAAAACACTCCTCTATCAACATCCATCCACATTTCAGCTCTGCTGCAATGCAATTGCAACTGTAACTCGTTGACTCAGTTGTATTCAAATAGGAAACTGACTACTTACGGGCAGACTGCAGAGATAGACTCCGCCCAACAAGCCAATCTTTCCCTCCAAGTGCGCAATCGGCACCAACTCTATAGCGATGGGGCAGCGAAACTTTAAGCTTGACCGGCAACATGCGACTACGTACTGTTGTATGATATGAGTGATGGAATATCTGAGTCATTGTAGCCATAGATTTGCCATACATCGGAGGTCCTGGCACAATTTGAGCATCCGCTTTCAACAAAGTGATAGGAAAAGATGAAATGTACGACGTTCTTGAAAACTTTCGAAAGTCGTCTTCGAAAGCCTGAAAGGAAGAGTGTAAGAATTCAAGTTGAATATCATGCAACCCTCGGATTCCATAACTCACCTTTCGCGCCTCTGGTCCACTATACTGCATCACCGTGAAGAGCGTGTCCTCTTCGTTTCGCACCCTCGCAGTAGAAATTGTCCTATCAGCTCGTGGTCGTCCCTCATCAAGTTCCAACGGAGTTCTATCGCCTTCGTCCCATCGTCGTGGATACTTGTCCGTGTAAACGTCCCTCAGTTTGTAGATCGCACCGCGCTTCACGCGGTAGAACTGGAGACAATTAAGTTACCTCGCTCCCAAAGAAGTGACACTTTCGCTCACCTCATCGAATTCCGTCCGCTGCTTGATTTGTCTTTGGACGATTGTGGTCGGGCCATGGTAATTGTGTTGGTCCCTCTCGACATGACTGAAGTTGCCACCAGTGATCAGAAAGTCTCGTGCGTCTCGAAGAAATTTGGACATTGAGACGGTGGGTGACCGGTGGACGGGAGTCACGAGTGGAGGTGAATGAGAAGCGAGAGAGGAAGGGGAGGGAGGAAAGGTGGTGGTAGTGGAGCGATACCCCCAAGGTATCTCTCATGCCTCAAATCCTGTCCACAGCAGAACCCATTTTGGGATTTCTTTGCCGCATCCGAGTCACACCCACAACATTGCAGGACTACCCTTGTTCCCGCTCTAAAACGTTGTACAACATCAGCGATGCAATGTGAGTCTGGGGATATGACTCAGTGGGGAGAGCGTGAGTAGCTAAGCTATGTATTGTGACGGAGTTGGTCAATTAATCATCTTCTATCTTCCATCTGATCCTGGTTGCGGTTGACGGAATCCCAACTGTGATTGCGGTGCGGTGCTCGAAAGGATTGGGCCTCGTGTCAAAGACTTAGCATAGAAGCTTCGAGAAGTCCATACGCTGAGGAGTGCGAGAAGAGGACCGAGGACCAAGAAATGCTGAACGTTTGAACGTCGTCAGTGGTGGGTGTTACGAATCAAGGAGAGCTTGAAATCGTCGGCCCGGCCCGAGAATCGGAAGAATGGGTAAGTGCCGCCCATAAGCGCTTTCACTTTGACCTGCGCTTGGACGCCTGTCGAATATGGGTTGTTTTTTCTTTCTCGAAAGTCCCAGCGGTACGCCTGGCTCAATCTATTCCATGAGGTACTTACAACTGGTTATTCAGACACTACGAATGAACCTCGGAACCATCGAGTGACCGTGAGCTCAGCAGTCGCTCATTCAAAGTGTGCTGCATCCAATTTCCCATCACCTGTCCCCCAAATCGAGCTGTACGAGAGACCTGCGCACCCTAGTCGACTCCGACTCAGAGCACATTGAGTATCACTCTGCGTTCTCGACTTACGAGGGCATGATCCCACTCAGCAACGATAGATGCTCACAGTACAAAAATGCCGAAACGATGTAATCACCCCAATAAGGCACCATAAACGCTTAAGTACGTTTCTATTCGAGAACGTTCATGTCCGTCTCGATCGTGTAAAGCTCTACTTAAACTACCGTTTTGAGAGGTTGTACATTTGTAAGTGTATGTTTTCGGCATTCAGCTTCGTCTTATACCAGCATGCCTTTGTTCCTGAGGCATGTTCTCTCCAATGCGCATCTCTGGTACTCCTGGGAGCTGCCACAGTCACGCATTTACTCGTGCGACTCTTCCATGAGGACAATGGAATGGACGTCCTCGTCTTCAACGCGTTGAATGGCACGACTCACAGTACTACGTTACTCACTGACTACACATATTGACCACGTCCAGTACCCGTGGAAGGACTCACGGCATCGGTGATCTATGAATAGACAGAGACAGGAAATTAGTCGAAATCTCCAACAGTCCCGAAAACGCACCTTCTTCTGCTCCTGGACGACAGCAGCACCGGCGGCGGCAAGTAAGAATGAGCGTGAGGCCGGCCCTCTAGGCTACATAAAGCATAAAGTCAGAATTCCTTTTCGAGTGTTTCTAAAACTGAAGGCAAATGCGCTCACCAGTCTGAACCGTGAAGCTTTGAAGGGTTCATGGATACTTGTTGAGCTCGTCGGCGGGCGAAATCGTCACCGGCAGTTCTGGCGTAAAGGCCGTTGTATAACAGGAACAAACTCAACCTAGGCGCCCGAACCCTTCGACCAGCTCTTGCTCTTGCCTCACGAAATCGCAATTCATGAGTGATAAACGGTACATTTTCCCTAATCGACACTATGGTCACAACATGACTTATGATAAACCCACCTGTAGAAGTTGATTGAAGATTCGTTTCCTTTGATTACCGGTTTAAACTCAACTTATGGCGTCCGGACGATTCCACAATGCCACCCGTCAACGTCTGGAAGCCCCGCCAAGCGACTATCGGCACCCCAACAACCCCTCGAGGAGAACGAGCCGTTTCACCCACTCTTTTATATCTCCATTCCGTTCCAGATCTACCACTCGAGGCATCCGAACCGTCGAAGAAAACACGCGTATCACCCCGAAAACCTCCTTCGTGAAGGCACCGTGCTTAGAGGAACCGGTAAAGAGACTCAAAGCGGGGACAATCTTGGACGTTGTCGACGCTCTTCTCACAACACGGTTTGCCAGGAAGCGGAGGGGAGGGGGGGAAGGAGTGCTCTCTAACCAAAACCCGCTCTCTCGCAAGCGACGAGATCGAAGACGTCGGCTATGAATTCGAACCTCACGAGATTACCGAAAACGTAGACTACCGTCTGGCACTCGAACTATCCTCCAGTCAGGTCTCGGACAACCAGTAGAACCTTCTCTGCTGTCTACCATACTGGTTCTTATCGCCCTGCCTGTGCGATGGTCTTGGCCTCACTGCGGATCTTCGAGCAAGTAGGTCACGCCAACATCATTCCAGAAGAGAAGAGCTAACATAGAACGTAGAAGAAGACACGCGAAACATGAAGTGGATGGCTTTCATTCAAATTTCAGATTAAGTGGCATCATGATCCAAACGCACGACCTGCAGTCATGTGGTATCCTCAAACGCCCTTTGTTTGAGATGCTGTATCCTGTCGCGGAAAGAAGTACCAGGTATCATGATTTCCGGATGGTAATTCTTCGCTTTTTTGTTGAGGTATGAACCCATCTTTGATAACTCTTGCCTCATCTTACTTATCTCCACCAGGGACCTGAACCCCGTGTGCACTGTACAGAATGCGTGCTGATATGAAGCCCTGCCATGTGAGGATCCAGGTTTCGATTGCCATTCGCCGACTACACCTGGTCGGTCGTCATGCAAAAGATCTCTTCGTGCGATACAACGGAACTTGGAAGACCCGTGCTAGAAGATACAAGTGCCCATCACATGTAAGTATCTACCTGTACAGCACTAAGCCTTATCGGTTCCGTTCACCAGGTCTGACCATTGAATGTTATTCTATAGTACCCCTTCAGCAGATAGTCATCCATTCGGGCCGCCACCTTGATTCTACATGGGGTTTCAAATCACATCTGTGAAAACTCTAATGGAAGCCTCATGGGTATCGTATCCCACGTGAACCTGGGTGATCTCCGAGAACAGTTGGGTTGTCGTGACTCGTCGCGCTCTCAGCAAGTTCCTGTTCAGGGCTGCTCACGGCTCTTCGCTAAAAATATGTTGCGTGGAAATCGTCGTCGCCCTGTGTACATACCATGGACACCCACCGCCGCCCCCCCTTGCCCGCCCTCTCTTCCCAGGACACACAAGTCGAATTACCCCTCAAAATCCCCGTATCTTTGTTTATTTTTATAAACCATCGTCACCCCACTGCAGTGTATTGATGCCGCTATTTGGCATCCCTTCAGCCTTGTGGAGCAGCATATGGTTCTCAAAGGTATCCATTCCGAGTCCATGAATGATGCTCGCGTTGCGGGACAACGGGTTTATCGCATCGATGGACCATACTTGTAAGTCTTCGAAGTCATTCTGCTACATGTGGTTGATAAACCGTCAGTTGTTCTTGGCGGAACCACTCGTATATCGTATAAAAGGTTCTCCCCTACCTACCTCTCAACTCACCGATCAGGACTTCTGCTCTCGACGAACAATGTTCCGCGCCTTGGTTATCCTCGCTGCCTCGCTCTCCGCCGCATCTGCAACCAAGTTGCTCTCGGTTGGCGTCTCTGGTTAGTTTGCTGTTGTTACGGTTGTTGGGGGTGACAACCTGCCATTCTCCCGTGCTCGTGCTGATTCCCGTATCCGTCTACACAGCTCCCTCTAGCAGCTTTGACGTCAGCGGACTCGAGGTCACCACGACGATCACCAACACCGGTGACGAGACGCTCAAGCTCCTCAACCACCCCTACAGCGTGTTGTCCAAGTGGGCCACGAACAGCTTCGACGTCAAGAACGCCGACGGTGTTGCCGCCGAGTTCACCGGTATTAAGATCCGTTACAGCCCCGAGGAGGCTGCCAAATCCACCGACGAGTCTGCTTTCACCGTTCTTGCTCCCGGTGCCTCTGTTCAGGTTTCCCACGAAGGTGCGGGTTCATTCATTTGCGATTTTAGTATCTAGGATTACTCACCGCTCACCTCCATATTCCCAACTCGACAGTCGGTAACTACTACAACTTCACCACCGCCGGTGCTGGTGCTTTCACCTTCAACCCTTCCAACATCTTCCAAGCTGTCGAATCCGACGGTACCCTAACCGTCATCGAAGCTGGTGTCGAGAACGCCTCCACCGAGCTCTCAGGCAAACTCGCTTCCTCCAACTTCATCTCCCCCGAGTCCGCCGGTGGGGTTTCGTTCGCTGCCGCTTCGAGCCACAGCAAGCGTGCTACGTACCGATCCAACTGCTCTGCGTCGAGGCAGACGACGAACAACCAGGCTATTACGGCTGCTGCTACGCTTGCGAGGAATGCACTTAGCCATTTGAACAGTAACCCCTCTGGTAGCACGCTCCAGACTACCTGGTACGGTACTTTCTCTAGCTCCAGGTACACGGCTACAAAGAACGCCTTCACTGTGAGTTTTTACAAGCCGTCATGTTGGGGTACGATTTCTAACTGTAATACTTGGGCTTGTAACAGACCCTCTCCACTGCCCCCGCTGGCTGGACATACGACTGTTCCTGCACGGAAACTCAGACTTACGCTTACGTCTACCCTGCTACCTACGGTGTCGTCTACCTCTGTGGTTTGTACTGGAACGTCGCCACTACCGGTTCTGGTTCCCGTGCTGAGTAAGTTTTGGGCTTGCTTACCCCCCCCTCGCCCTTCGAGTTGTTACTGATCTTTGTTAACAGCACTATCATTCACGAGGGTACTCACTTCCCTCAAGTCTTGGGTACCGATGACTACGCCTACGGAGAGAGTTCTTGCAAGTCTCTTGCTCGCAGCAACCCCACCAACGCTGTTTACAACGCTGAGTACGTTCTTCTTTATTGTTTTGTCGTTGATGCGGACTGTGTGTTGACTTGGGCTCGATTCCGAATAGCAACCACGCTTTCTTCTCTGTCTACGCTTAGAGTTAGAGTCAAGTTGGTTCAGGAAGGGTCACGTAGAGTCATGGTCGGGTGTAAAATAAAGAAGAATGTATTTTGGATGGAAAGCAATGAAACCTTTGGGTTTTACTATAATCTAGTCGGTTTTTATCACGGACGGCGTGGGTCTGATTGACAATTGTGGCCTTGGGGGATGTGTCCCATTGAAATTGAACTGGCAAGCGCTTGACAGGCGCTTAACTAACGGGCTCGCGGCTTTGTCTCTTACCACGACCTTCACCGCGACCAACCTCTTCTTCAGTTCATACCTGCCTGATTAATCCTGTCGGTTTGGCATGGCTGAGCTCATACTACGGCAAGCACTTAGAGGTCCTTAATCAATAGGTTCGCAATGTTGTTTTTCACCACCACTGCGATCGTCGAATTACACGAAGAGTATGTGCATGACTCGTCTTTTCCGAGCCGTGTACTCGTACTTGATGCTAACAGCTCCTTAATATCAATGCAGGCTGTCGGTATAGCCGTTCGCGAATCTTGTTGTACCGAATATCAAAGATAGGATATAGTGTGCACTGATAGTACTGATCAAGTGCCAACTGGGAACCACGGAACAGTGTTTCTCATGATTCTCCGGGGGAATTCTGGCTCCGGTCGTTACTCAGGTCAATCCACTCATGGTCCGTTACCCGTGGCAATGATGCATTGACAATTCTCAGTCCGTACTATGACCTTCGGTTCTAAACCACTCCCCAAAACCTCGACGGCCTGACTCTTAATATCCGTGCAAAACGCTTCAGTAGACCTCCGACATTCTCACATATGCACCCTCTCCCCCGAATTCACCCCATGAACGATGACCTCTCCCTGTCTTCTAGCTCTGGAACAATGGCTTCTAGTCTGTCCAGCCACCGCCGCTGACTTCCGATTGCATGTTTGCCATCAGGGAGTGATATCTCAATAGGACACACTCACACCTTGTGGTACTTTCGTTTGGTTGACTACGTCACTTGGGGCGCAAGGCGAGCAAGTCTGTCAATACCTCTTGAAGCCATTGCTAATTTCACCAGGCGCGCACCGTCATCATTCCAGCGATATTAATATCCTCATAGAAAACAGAACCTTCGAGACTCGCTCCAAGACCCGCTAGCAGCACTCGATTGTCAGCGCATTGGCATCTCGCACTTTGTTCTTCGGTTTGACTTCTGTTTGCCTACTCCCTGAATTAACGGAGTTCTGTGTCCTCAGTGTTCAAGGTGGAATTTTCGTTTTACTCTGCCACTTGGTACGGGAGGCTGAAGGTATGAAGATATCCCATCTCAGCGCACCTTTGGCTTCGAGACTGCTCGCGAGAGGTGCCCGCGTCAGAGGACCCGCAGCGCCCATGCCCACTTTTCTTCAACCTCGGCTGTAAAATACCAAATCGTAATGACAGTCTTGCGCCAACCTCTTTTTGTCTTTTGAATCTGAACCCGTAAGTGCGATAGACAGTCAAAATATTTCGACATGGTTTATTATCGTCTTTTCAGCCTCCTCATAGCTCACCTCCGTCGTAATTTTCCCTTCGAGAACCTCAGATCTCGGAATATATTGGCGTCTGCTACTTCCGCTCATTGAGCCTCGCCTCCGAACGCACAGAGAAAAAAATCTGTGTAGACTAGGAATATGTGTCCGAACACGCCTCTGAGGTCATTTTGTCAGGTGTGTATTATTATCACCGCAGCGATACTGGCATCATGTATGCATGTTTGAGAACTTCGATCCACCCCGACGGTCCCACGCCACGCCCGTATTTCGAGATGAAAATTTGGGTTTTATAATCTATACTGCCTTGCTATATAAGGACCCCAAAAACCCTCCAATTAGACAGCGAAACACATCTGCTCTCTTTCGCTTTCACTGTTTTCAATGATGCTCCGTGCTCTAGCCATCCTCGCCGCCTCGCTGTCTGTTTGTTCTGCAACCAGGTTGCTTTCGGTCTCAACATCTGGTAGGTCACAACGTCGCTCACCCCGATATTGCGTGTGCTGACCGTTTTCGCTTCTGCAGCTCCTGCCAGTAGCGATGATGTTACCGGACTTGAGGTTACCACGACGATCAAAAACACCGGTGACGAGACGCTCAAGCTCCTCAACCACCCCAACAGTGTGTTGTCCAAGTGGGCCACGAATAGCTTCGATGTCAAGAACGCCGACGGTGTTGCTGCTAAATTCACCGGTATCAAGGTCCGTTACAGCCCCGAGGAGGCTGCCAAATCCACCGACGAGTCTGTTTTCACCGTTCTTGCTCCCGGTGCCTCTGTTCAAGTTTCCCATGAAGGTGCAGTCCATTCATCGGTGGTCTTTAGTATCTATCCGGGGTTACTCACCTTTATATTCCAAATCGACAGTCGGTAACTACTACAACTTCACCACCGCCGGTGCTGGTGCTTTCACCTTCAACCCTTCCAACATCTTCCAAGCTGTCGAATCCGACGGTACCCTAACCGTCATCGAAGCTGGTGTCGAGAACGCCTCCACCAAGCTCTCTGGGAAACTCGCTTCCGCCAAGTTCATCTCCCCCGAATCCGCCGGTGGGGTTTCGTTCGCTGCCGCCTCGAGCCACAGCAAGCGTGCTAAGTACCGATCCAACTGCTCTGCGTCGAGGCAGACGACGAATGACCAGGCTATTACGGCTGCTGCTACGCTTGCGAAGAATGCGCTTAGCCACCTTAACAGTAACCCCTCTGGCAGCACGCTTCAGACTACCTGGTACGGAAACTTTGCTAGTTGGATACACGCCACCACAACGAGATCCTTCACTGTGAGTTACGATTGTCGTGTTTGTTTCTTTTTTTTAGTACTTTTTTCTTTTACATGTGTTTTTCTGATCTGAAGCACAGTCTTGATGGTTTTGCTCTACTAGGCCCTCACCACCGCCCCCGCTGGCTGGACATACGACTGCTCCTGCACGGACACTGAAGCTTATGCTTACATCCTCACCGACACCTACGGTGTCGTATACCTCTGTGAGTTGTACTGGGACATTGCCACCACGGGTTCTCGTTCCCGCGCCGAGTGAGTCGGGCTGCTTCCCCCTCCCTCACCCTTGAGTTGTCGCTGATTTTTCTCTACGCTCTCTTGACAGCACCATCATCCACGAGGGTACTCACTTCCCTCAAGTCTTGGGTACTGATGACTACGCCTACGGAGAGGACCCTTGCAAGACCCTTGCTCGCGACAACCCTACCGATGCTGTTTACAACGCTGAGTACGTTCTTCTTTGTTTTTTCGCCTTTGATATGGACTATGTGTTGACTTGGGTTTAAATCCGAATAGTAACCACGCTTTCTTCTCTGTCTACGCTTAGACATGAAATTCTGGTTCGGGAAGGGTACGTAGAGTCATGGTCGGGTGTAAAATAAAGAAGAGTGTATATTGATTGGATAGCAATAAAACCTTTGGGTCTGACTGTAATCTAGTCGGTTTCTATAACGGATGGTGTGAGTATGAATGAGACCTTGTGCAGTGATGTCGACGACAGTGTCCCATTGAAAGATGAAAGATGATAAATTAACCGACTCCACTACAGTACGTAGCTTAGGTAAACTACTGTAAACTACAGAGAGTACACCGCCGGCTCTTTGTATATACTAGAACGAACTAAAGGAAAGAAAGAAAGAATACTAGTCGATGATATGTGATAGGAAACGTGGTAATGTAATTTGTTGATTCGAGGCCCTCCGAGAGGAAGATGATTGGTACATCGTCCGTCTGCATTCTCCCCAGATCCTTCCAGCCAGTCTGATACACCCCAGGTGTATGATATTAGAGATAGCGGTACGGGATCGGGTGTTGTTGATATTAAGAGTTGGTATGATCCCAAGGTAAAACCGCGCGCGTCGAAGAGGCCACGTATCCACGTCGTCGAAGATGGTGTTCGTTATTAGAAGGGCACGATCTCGCTCAACTGACGCATGACAGGCGCTTAAGTAATGGGCTCGCGGCTTTGCCTCTTTACCACGACCTTCATGACATTGATCACCGCGACCAACCTCTTTTTCAGTTCGTGCCTGCCTCCGAGCTGAACTGAAGCTACCTCGACTCGAATTTATCTAAATTGGATCATGCTACACTGGAGACACGTCAAGAATAGTTCAAATCACTTGTGGTCCGTTACCCTTGCCAATGCTGCATTTACGGTCCCCGGCTCATCACATCTTTTGAATTCTAGACCACCCGAGGGAAAATCTCCGACCTTCTAAGGTCTCCCTGACGCTTAACGGATGGGTGTAATGCTTCAGACGACTCACGACGCAGTTTCCTTCCCGAGTTCATACCACGGTGACCTCCTCTTGGCCTCTTACGGGCTGACTCGACAGCTTCTGGTCCTCCTGGGCACCATGAAACCTTGGTGCCTCACCTCCGATCGCACGTTTGCCGTCAGGAACTGATGTCTCAACACATATCCGTACTTTGTATCTTCGCTCAGGATCGGTTGACCTCGCTACTGTGATGCGAAAGACAAGCAAGTTTCGTGCTCATGAAGAGGTTTAGAATCTTGACGAGACTAAGAGCTGCCACCTCCAGGTCCGACGCTAGTACCAGCAACGTCCTGAACAAGATGGATTATCTGCGATCTGTAATCCTTTCTGTTTTGACTTCCGTTGGCCTACATTCCGGTCAACCAAGAGAACAATGCAATCATCGTCGTTTGAGGTGGAAGTTAATTGTACTCTCATATTCAATAAAAAGGCCTCCCGAACCCTCCACTTCGATAGCGAGATCAATGTGCTTCCCTCTACTTCCAACAATGTCCCGTGCTCTGGTCGTTCTTGCTACCTCACTGTCTGTCTGTTCTGCAACCAAGTTGCTTTCGGTCACCATCTCTGGTAGGTTGTACTAGCAGGGACCCGTGGCGAAGCCGCCACGTGGGCACGACCCAAGACTAAGTGATTGAGCATGAACGACTTCCGGGCCGTCTATTGAGCAAACACGTATACATAGTAGAAAGAACAGGGCAGACTAATTGCATGGAGAGGTTCAAGAAAGGGAAGCAGATTGTACCACCGTAGAAACATCGATTTGGAAACAGGCTGAGTAAGGAAAGGCAGAGAGAGGAACGTTGAACACTTGGAAGTTGGAACGTGCAACTACACGCAAATCAAGGCAGAATAAAGGTCAATCACTTCGCAGCAGAGCGCCGAGTCCGGCTACCACTCGGAGCAGGAGATGGGCTCAGTGCACTTTCTTGTGAGGCTGGAATGCGGATTGTCAAAGTCTCCGAAGAAGGCACATCAGCGTCATCGGACCCACTCGTCCCAACATGTGTTGTCTGCCCCAACTCCGGCGCGACAAAATGCGTCTCGCTAACTTTTTGTTTCTTGGTCGGCGAGATATCATAACCAAACTTCAAGCCCCTCTTCTTAGAAGGGGTTTTCGCAGGCGAGTTCGCAGCTGTTAGAAAAACAATAAGCAAAATGGCGGAAAAACGGAACAGTATACGGTCAACATACCCGACTTATTGGAAGGAATGTCAACCGAAGCAGGGAAAAAGGCAATATCCACGATTTCGATGTGGAAGAACGCGACGGGGGGTTCGGTTCGGTCAGAGACCGCATCTCCCCAGGAGACACTCTTCATCCAACCGGACACCTGAGCAAAACCCCCGTCTTTTGGCATCGGTTTCTTCCCCTTATAGCGCGGGGACTCCGGAATCATTGCTCTGAGGGGGATCCGCTCTTGAGATTTGAAGGCTGTGGTGTACTGTTGCGTGATGAGGCCGAACGTAGCGCGCTGATCATTAACGTCGGTGACCGTCCCACTTGCAATTACCCAAGGCTCAACACACATGTTTGTATCTTCTGGAATCGGCACCAACTGAAGACAACATGAAAAAAATCAGAACTCGTCAACGGGCAATGCAGCATAGAGACTTCAGAACATACCCATTGGACGTCGCCGACCATATGGTATTCACTATGGTCCAGACTGCCAGAAAACAACACTGCTCCTTTCCCCACTTTCGTGACCTGCACCAACGGGCATAGCCCATCGTCAAAATCGTTGTTGACCTGAAGACAGAACAATTGGACGTACATTGGCACATAGCATATATTTCCCGACCTCTGGGAAGACTACGTTGGCGGAGTTCCAGAAACGGAAATACGCAACCAACTGAACGTCGTCGTTGATCCAGAACTGTCCATCAAGGACAAACAACTTCGAGTACGTCAATCCTCCAGTAGTGTCGCGGCGTGCGTTCTCCACAACGCAGTGCCCTATAATCATTGCATTACCCGGGTTCTTAAGGTTGACGGTTGCAGGAGAAGACATTCTTGAGGTTGGTGAAAGGTCGAGAGGGTTGATTGAGATACGATAGAGTGGGGAGGGCAAACTTCAGTGACGGAACAGAGCTTTGTGTGTCCCTTATATAGGTCCAATGCCACAGAACCAACCTGGAATGGGCCACAATAGAAAGGTGGCATCCCACTCTCTGAGACAACAACAAAAGTGAGTGGCCTAAGCTGCTTGTAGCAGACAGCAAGGGCCATAAGGTGTTGTTGGTTGTGCAGCCGCCAAGATGTGGCATTCCAGAAATAGATATACTGCCACCACATGGAGTAGCTTACAGGTAGGGCACACTCACGAAATCGTGGCCACAGAACTCACATCAAGTCGATATTATATGCGCGTAAATACCTCTTTGTATACTACATTCTGAGTAAATGTATCTGAGCCCGGTAGCAAAATCTTCAACCTATCCTTTGCGGTGACGCGAGAGAGGGCAACGTATAACTGTCCATGAGCAAAGACCGGGATTCGGAGGTCAATACCGACATACTTCACCGACTGACCCTGGGCCTTGTTGATGGTCATCGCAAAGGCCAGCCGCACCGGGAATTGTCGACGTCGGAACTTGAATGCCACGTTCGAGAGGTTGGAGGGAATCAGAGCAATCCTCGGGATGTACGTCACTTCTCCATGGTGATCACCACCAATAAGCTGCACTTCGAGGAGGCGGTCTGACATCCTCTTAACCACCATCCTTGTACCGTTGCAGAGGCCACGGGCGGGAGCAAGGTTCCGAAGGAGGATCAAGGGACACCCAACTTTGACGTTAAGTTCCCCTGGCGGTAGACTTGCGTCACTGATCGATCTGAGGAACTCAACCGGCATCTCCTGCTCCCATTCAGAGTCTGCACCCCTCTCGTACACTACCTCATCTGCGCTGTGATACACTCGTGCAGCACCCGCCATAACATTGAGGATTGTCTCGTTTGTCTCAGAGACATCAGCATTTCGAGCTGCGAGGATTGTGCGGTTGAGGAAGTACTCGGGCGGTGGAGGAGGGTTTGTCGAAACACCGTTATAAATGAATTGGATGAGATCATCGGGAGAGTTGGTGGTCGGAGAAGGGTCGAGGTCAAGGCGGGATGAATCGTCAAGGGAGCTCGAATGAGAAGCTCGACCAACTTCCAGTAACCAGTCCGCAAATGCAACATCATTCTCAGTAGCAGTCTGCGAGCCACCAAGAAGGCGCATGTTTGTCCGTAAATGGAGTATCTTGATATTCTCCCACAGAGGTGAGTTCTGGATAGATGCACCTAGAATTTGGTCACGGCTTCCACGTTCTACCACTGGGAGAGTTTGTTGAAAGTCCCCACCAAACACGACCGTGACACCACCAAACGGCCGGTCATCACCACGGAGGTCCCGCATCGTACGATCTACAGCCTCAGGACCAAAGCGGTGTTGTGGACCAATCTCATCCCAGATGATTAAGGTCGCCCTTCGGAGAAGGTCAGCACGCGTGCTCTGTTTAGGAATAGAGCAGAACGACTCCTCATTCAGGTCAAGGATTGGGATCTTGAGCATTGAATGTGCAGTGCGACCTCCTGGGAGGAGCAGGGCAGCAATCCCGGATGATGCAACACATAGAACAATCTGTTCCTCTGCTCGGACTTCACTACACACCGTCCGGTAAACAAACGTCTTTCCTGTACCCGCGGGCCCGTGCAAGAAGAACGTTGTCCCAACCGACTGCCGTACAGACTTGACAATCGCGTCAAACGCCTCACGTTGCTCGACATTGAGCTTCGGTATGTTCAGGTCAGCAAAAGCACGTTCGTCCGCGACGTTGTAGTCAAGCTGCTCCGCAATGAGAGGATTCCTGTTCCTCAATTCCCACTCCATGACCGACTGAGGCATTGAAGGGAATGCTGAAAGCAAAGAACCTGACTCCCTGAGTAACACATCAAGGAGATGGAGTCCATAGTCGTATATCTGGTTGATGGTTGGGACCGCGATCAGGAACTTGCGCTGGAGGCTCCGGTGAAGATCATCGCAGATGTGGTCGCGGAACTCTTGCCACAGCTCCCCAGGGTTTGCAATTTCACAGAAGAGAAGGAGAGTCGAGAAGAGAAGCCGTAAACGGTAACCCGTCTGCATGTCCACTGCATCTTGCAGACAGAGCCGCCACTCATTGTCGTCAAGGAGCAGACCACGGGCTTGACACGCAGCCTCGAACGACTCGTACCTGACCCCATGATATGTCTACAAGTTGTCAAAGGAGGTAGCACCTTTAACAACTGTGAGGAGGGTCCGCAGATAGAAACGTTCACCGCTTGTTGGGGGAACAAAGTACATCCGGCCAAGGGCCAGGGAACTGCTGTCTGCTCGGAGTTTCCAAGCTTTGGTCCGTTGATTCCAGACAAAATGCTGAGGGAACTCCTGATAAGTGTATAGCCGAGCACGCTCTCCCAGTTCCCCGCCTGATGTGTTTGCGTGGAAGAACTCGGTCAGCATTGTCTTCTCCCTTGTAAGCCGGCGTTGCAATGACTCAGGAGCCTCATCCGGATCAAAGACGACCAAGTGTTGACCGGGTAGGTGGATGGGAAGACGAACAACGTTCGGAACCAGTTTATGCATCTCGTAATGCAGGATATGCCATGTCGCCTCTGACGCTCCAAGCCACCGGCCAATCAGGTACTTCCCAATCTCATCGTTGCGATCAACAGAGCCATTGTTGACCGCAACGGAGACATGGTCCGTTCCTTTGTTGATGTATTTGAAAGCGTACTTGAATGTTCCCAGGGAGACGGCACACTCAACGTTGATATGGCAGTCGTATCTGTACAGGGGTCATTAAAAAGAAGAACGGACAAAAACATTGGAGGGGCTGACCTGGCCGAAAAGTAAGGATTGTGAGGAACGACCCATCGGTTGTCTGCCCAGAAATGGCGGACCTCATGGGCAACGCCATTGTTTGGACGCCGATAGTTCGGGTAGCTGAACTCGCCAAAGGTCGTCGTTTCGCGGAAGTCCTTGGGATAGCCTTTCGAACATGTCCCGCTTTTCATGCAATCAGCTTTCGGGTTTGCAGGACCACATGGACCATGGATCATGCACGACTTCACGGTTTCGAAGAGCCGTGGTTCAGTGAGCTCGTCAGGCCAATATGCTCGGATGAAGGAGTCGACATCAGCAGGAGTGAAGATCTTCCAAGCGCCATCAAGGAAAATGAGAAGATGCATATGGGGGAGGCCTCGCTTTTGGAATTCAATGGTGTAGACATACGCTGCAGGAGCTCCAAAAGCACCTTTCGACTTGTCGTAGATCTCCTTGAGAATGGCCTTGATCTTCTCGTGGAAAACACGTGAAACCAAGTCTGGCCTGTCGTACGGTGTTTCACCAGGCCGAAGCTCATCAACGATCTCGGGCCAGTTGGGATTCGCCGTGACCGTCATGAAAATGTCGACTTTTCGGAAGTACCGAGCAATGGCCATCGAATCTTGGAATTGCTGAAACATGTGGCGGGGGCTCCCAGCAAAAGAAGAAGGCAGGACTGTTCTCTGACCAATGGTGTTGAGGTCAACGTCTGCTGCCATGGCATCCTGAAGACCACCATATAGTTCTGCGCGCAGCTTGCCCTGGTTCATGCGGAACCAATGGAGCTTATTCTGCTCTGAGGCAGCCCACATGTCCACCAGGTAACGTTGAAAGAGGCGTTTTCCACGGAGGAGTGTCGAGTACTCGTCCCTGCGATCATGAATTCGAAAGGCAACAAATCGAGTCATGGAAACTCTCCTCGCGGGGCCATCGGTAGCATCGTCGGCAGCAAGCCTGATGTCGCTGTGCCAGCCAGGTTCACCATACGGAAAAAGGAGTGGATACTGGAGGGGCGCATATGCAGCGTGACACTCGCTGATGCGAAGGAGAGGGCCGTCATGCATGTGCAAAATGATATCACGGAAGTTATTGGGGGTGTCGGAGTCAGGAAGGATGACTGCCACTTCGTTTGCGGTCGGAAGATTGTGCGTCCGGGTGTCGGTGCCAGCTGCAACACGGAGCCGTAAGGAAGCTTGTTCCTGAGGCGGATACATTGAAAGGACCTGGAATGCATGGCGGTAGACAGCAGCATATTGATGATGCTCGCTGAGGAGATTCTGGAGCGACAACATCGTCTCACGAACCAATCCCTCGTTGGCCAGCATCCTCTGTTCCAAAGCCGCAACAGGGTCATAGATGTAAAGCTGAGCGTATTGGGCGGGTTTTCCATGGGATGGAAGAAGAGAGCCGGAGCGGTGGCAAAGATCCCCGTGAATGCGGAAGACAGGTTCACCTCGCCCACGATTGACATCGTGGTCTTCTTTGACACCCAGGGAAGTGAACGCCAATGCACGATTGTATTTCCAGATGTTTTCCCGGAATTCCTTAGCGATGACATCGTCGGCAGAGAAGAACTGACGATATTGAATCGGAGGTGGTTGGAGTAGTGGCAAGGAGATCTGCCCAGAATTGCAGCACCGTCCGAATGTCGGGTTTGTTTGCGAGGAGCTTGCGTGCTTTTCTGACAACCAATGAAGAGCACTGCATTTGGGGCACACAACATTCATGCGACCGAGGTAGTGGCGGGAAGGGGGGTCGACGAACGGCTCGCGTGCAATGCCCAAATGCGGCCCGATGAGACGATGCGGAGGACGATCAGGGTGCTAAGAGCCAAATCAGTAAGAACAAAGAGACATATGATGAATCGGCTCACGCACCGGAGGAGGAACTGGTGGCAGTGAGATGCATATTGGTTCAGCGGGCGGCAGAGGCTACAAAGAGAGAAGTGAGCAAGGAATGAGGTAGAGCAAAGCAGCAGACATACACCAGGAGGAGGGTTGCGAGTGCCATAAGGGGGCCTGTGGGGTAAGTCGTCTCGCGAAGATTGTATCGAGAGCCGGGCAGCGTGACGGAAGCGTGAACGGTAATGTTCAGCCGTGGCAGAGATAGCGGGCGGAAACATAGATAATGAGCAATAGAGTGAAAGCGGAGGCAAGGGGGAGGGGGTGCGCAAGGTTGCAAGACATTATGAGCTCGTGAACAGTGGTCAAAGCAAGTGTGGCAGGAGACATACCACAGCAAAGGACAACACCAGCATGGGCAAAGCGTTCACAAAAGTGAGTAATCCGGGACTCCGAGAAATGTGACAGAGAAGGTTGAGCATAAGGAGTGGATGGCAAGGAAAAGAACTCACCACGATTTGTCACGTCCTACCACCGATGGACGCGAATTTCCTTGAGTTCCATAACGGGCCTGTTGCCAGTGGTACCTACAGGTGGTTGGCAAAAGGCAGCATGGAACACAACTAAGAGAATTCAGTACAATTGAACGGGCCCATGAAAAAACCACTTACGTTGCATCGATTCCCGGCGTGTATGGTCAAGGACAACTCAGCGGGTTACCAATATCCACGGTAGTACGAATGTGACGCGCTAACGTTGTTGTTCCGCATTTGTCAACGCGACTGTTGATCAGCGCAAGCATGACCGTTCGTCGGTGCGCATATTGTATGGTTCGGACACAACGGTTCGTCAGTGCGAGTGTATCGAACAGGAATATGAAGCTGAAAAGGTGAGGATTCGTTCTAACACACAAACAACGTTCAAACACACCAAAACGGAAAGCCCAGCCGGTGAAGAGCACTGGCGACCCACACGAAGTAGTTCTGAGTAAAGTCTGAGAAAGAGGGACCATGTCCACTACTATTGTCGTCGTTGTACAAATTTGGTGGAGAAATTTTTCTAATTGAATGTCGTTCGGAATTATCGTATTTTGGAGGTAGAACACGGAGCGAATTGTTTGGGTCGGTGTGCACGATATCCGATGGCTGAATGAGGAGAGGCTGAAGAAAAAATAAAGGGGCGAGGCGTTGTTGTGGTCGGAAAGGAGGAGGGATTGATGCCGTTAGGAACGTGACGAACAACGCGTGTGCGCAGGCGCTAAAGAAACCCAATTGTAGGCGCCGGTGAACATAGCCAACGAAGGGGGATGGGCGCTGGCGCTAAAGATTCTCCCATAGGAGAATCACAAACGCCGGTGATCAAGGTCGGTGTCCCGGCGACATCAAAAAGTTTTCGGACGTTTAACAAAAAGACAATGCGAAACACAAAGCAAGGTATGGGCGACCTGTGTGGCATTCGGAAAGGGCATTTATTCGCAATATTTACGATTTTTTTATTCGAGAGGCGGTGCGGGGCCCTCTGTCATTTGTTAGGTAGATTGACCCTCTCCACTATATTGCGTGTGCTGAGCGCTGATCGGCTAAATGCAGCTCCTGCCAGTAGCGATGATGTCACCGGCCTCGAGTTCGTCACGACTGTCACCAACACCAGGGACGAGACCCTCAAGCTTCTCAAACACCCAAATAGTGTTCTGTCGAAATGGGCCACCGACAGCTTCGAGGTTTACAATGGTGATGGAATCGCTGCGGATTTCAATGGTGTTATTGCCCGTTACAATCCTGAGCTCGCCGTCAAATCAAAAGACGCGTCTGTGTTCACCGTTCTCACTCCTGACGCCTCCGTCGAGATCACCCACGAAGGTGAGCGCATTGTAGCGAGCCTCTTTGTTCCCTGCTTTGGCTGAACGATGATTAGTCGGCAACTTCTACAACTTCACAAACGCTGGCCCGGGCGCGTTCACTTTTAAGCCTTCCAACATCTTCCTAGCTGTCGAGCTGGACGGTAGCTTGACCACCATCGAGGTCAGTGTTGACGGCGTCGAGACCAAGCTCACAGGCAAGCTTGCCTCGTCTCAGTTCGTGTCCTCCGCCTCCGCGGGCGGCGCAACTCTCGGTACACCATTCGGCCATCAAAAACGTGCCATCTATCGTTCAAACTGCACCCCAGACTGTCAAACCGTAAACAACGATGCCCTTCCGGGGGCCACTCTTCTCGCCAAGAACGCGGTACGGTAAACCACTTGACGCGAACCCCTAACGGTAGTGCCCTGCAGACGACTTGGTACGGGACGTTTGCCCGTCCCCGATACGATGTCACTGTGATGGCCTTCAACGTGAGTGACGTCTTGCTCCAGAGTGATATGACTGACTGACTGAAGACTGCTTTCAATCATCTAGTCCCTTCTCGCTGCATCTGCTAGCTGGACCTACGACTGTAGCTGCACGGACCGTATGATCCCCGCCTACATTCACAAAGTCGAATATGGCGTGATGTACCTTTGCGAAATGTACTGAGAAATTGCTTCTACAGGACCCGGATCTCGCGCAGAGTGAGTCTCCCGGATTTAGCAGTTACGTCTAGGATAACTGACCCTCTGTACATAGTAGTCTTATTCACGAGGGTACCCACCTCACGCAAATTTTGGATACGAGTGATTGTGCCTACGGTCAGACCAACTGCAAGAATCTAGCGCGATCCAACCCCGACAATGCCGTTTATAATGCCGAGTGCGTATCGCATGGTCGCCGTTCATTCACCTTCGTAAATATGCTGATTTCAAACTTGGTAGCAATCATGCTTTCTTCTCCGTCTTTGCTCAGGCTGTGGGCGACTGCCAGCGTGTAGCGTCGTGTTGAACTCAGCAAAGTCCGGACATTCATCTGTGTACACTGTACATACTTACGTATCAGGAAGACCGGTGACAATGGGGCGCGGCAATTCTCGTTCGAACGGATTACAGTCTGGGAGATGTTTGGGCCTTTGTTGCCGCCTCGACCCGCAGCAAGTGTGCTACCTGACCAACAACCAGGCTACTATCGCCGCTTCTACTATTTACGCATAGAACGCGATCAATTACGTCTACAGCAATTCCTCTAGGAGCCCTTTAGACCCCCCGGTATGGCGTCTCCTCTAGCTCACCCATACTTCGCATGAACAGCGGGAGGGTAGTATAGACAGGTACTTCTCAGCCCACCTTTGGCTTCTATAGCGTTCAGAGAGAAGCGCTCGCGTCAGAAGACCCACTTATGTACATTTTTCTTCCTCGGCTACACGAAATGAATCGCGAGAGTGGTCTTTGGCGTCATCTTCCATCTGATAGATCATTTTCTTCCCAACCACTGAGCCACCCCATACCTCGCCTCCGATTGTAAGTCCGCCTTCGAGAACTGCACGTCTCATAACACACAACTGGTCCTTACCCCTCCGGAACACAGGGCAAAGAAGTTTTTGGGGACCCGGCATATGTGTTCGAATGGCTCTCTAAGACCAGCGCCCATCTCATCAGGTGTGTACAATTATCACCGCCGTGGTCTCGTTGATGAATGAGCCCCACTGCACTCCGGGTCCCATGCCAGGGCAAAGCATGATTCAAACTTTGTTCGACTCTTTGCTCTGTCAAAATTTGGGTTCTGTTCGCCTAGTTCTCAGTTGACCGGGTGTCCAAGGTGGCCGGGCGGTAATATGCTCTATCCTGCCTGCCAATATAAGGGCCCCCCAGAATCTTGGGTTCAATGACATCTTTCATTTGCTCTCCTCTAGAATCAAAAATGCTTTGCGCTCTAGGCATCCTTTCTGCCTTGCTATCTGTTTGCTCTGCAACCAGGCTGCTTTCAGTCTCCATCTCTGGTAATGCTATCGCTCGCTAGTGCTCTACTATATGTATTGATAGACTGCCCACAGCTCCCACTAGTAGCGATGATGTTACCGGCCTCGAGGTCGTCACTACGGTCACAAACACCGGAAACGAGACCCTCAAGCTCCTCAACAACCCGATGAGTGTATTGTCGAAATGGGCCACCGATAGCTTTGAAGTTCACAATGGTGATGGTGTCGCCGCAGAGTTCAACGGTCTCTTCGTTCGTTACAACCCTGAACACGCCGTCAAATCAAATGACGCGTCTGAGTTCGTCGTTCTTACGCCTGGTGCCTCCTTCGAGGTCGCTCACGAAGGTGAGGATTTTTGGTAATAAGCGGCTTACCTTTGGCTGAACGATGACCAGTCGGCAACTTCTACAACTTCACAAATGCTGGCCCGGGCGCATTCACTTTCAAGCCTTCCAACATCTTTCAGGCTGTTGAGCTGGACGGTAGCTTGACTACCATCGAGGCTAGTGTCGACGGGGTTGAGACCAGTCTCACAGGTAAGCTTGCCTCGTCCAAGTTCGTCTCCCCCGCCTCTGCAGGTGGAGCTACTGTTGGTGCTCCGTCTGGTCTCCAAAAACGTGCTACCTACCGTTCGAACTGCTCCCCAAACCGGCGGGCTCTCAACAATCAGGCCATCCCGGCAGCCGCTCGCCTCGCTAGCAATGCGGTGAGCCACCTGAGGGGGCATCCCTCTGGGAGTGCTCTACAGACGACTTGGTACGGGACGTTTGCCCGATCCCGATATGAGGTCACTCTGAGGTCCCTCAACGTGAGTGGCATTGTCTTCCTAGGTGGTATGACCGTCTAATCGCTAAATTGATAATCCAGGCCCTTCGCACAGCGCCTGCTGGGTGGACCTACGACTGTAGCTGCACGGACCCTCGCAAATACGCCTACGTTTATAAATCTGATTACGGAGTGGTGTATCTTTGTGGGGGGTACTGGCAAGTTGCCACCACAGGACCCGGATCTCGTGCAGAGTGAGTGGCCTGGTTATAACGCTATCTAGCCTCAAGGGGACCCAATATTTTTTTTTTGATAGCACGCTCATCCACGAAGGCACCCATTTCAACCGAATTTTGGGTACCAATGATTATGCTTATGGTCAGAGTAGCTGTAAGACCCTTGCGCGTTCCAATCCCAACAATGCTGTCTATAATGCCGAGTGCGTGTCTCAGAGCCATTTTGCCTCGAAAGCATGAAATTTGCTGACCTTGAACTTGATAGTAATCATGCTTTCTTCTCTGACTTTGCGTAGGTTGACCGTTATCGATAGGTGGGGACTCGTGTCCAAGTAGTGCGTTATGCTCGGATTAAATGTAAGCGTATATCGTGGCGAGTGGCAGAATATGAGATATCGACAGTGCCAAGTTTGCGCTCCAGCGGTTGGGAAGTTAGAGTCTTAAAGTCAGCTTCAATGCTCATGTGGACGTTCAGATAAGAGCACCAACAAGCGCCCATAGGCTCTTTCGGCGTGAGGCCGGGTTAGTTTTCACGCGTCTTCTTCCTCGTCTCAGCTTGTCTCCCCCTGGTCATTTCCACTCCGGGACACAGGGCAAAGAAGGTTTTCGGGACCCGGGATGTGTGTTCGAACGCCTCTCTAAGGACTCGCTTGTCGAACCCACAATAGAACTTGCATCCACAGGTGTCCGCAACGCTTCAAGCTGTACAGGCCCTAGCGCTTTCTTGCATGGAAATCTATAGAATGTCGACTAGATGTGAGTGTATATGTGGGAAATTGAAACTATGTATGTAACGAGGAACTAGGCCCGCCTCACTATATGCGGATGGGTTTAGAGCAGAGCTTCCAGGACCTGCTATGAAAACAAAGCAACGCGGGCCAGATATACCAGGACAAGAGAAAACAGAAAGGAGAAGACGAGAATTGAGTGTCATAGCTGTACAAGGCACACACGATACAGCACACGCCGAGAAACCTTTCAACAGAGCAACGTCTTGAGCATCATGCGAAATATCACGCTGACAGTTGCATTCGATATGATCAATTCCCCCAAGAGTTCATCGTGTTCATCATCAACGAATGGTGATGGCGCTTAATGGGGTGACTCTTTGGGAGAGTCTCCCGTCGAGCCTGCGGACCGGTGGCTGGATTGGGGGAGTGACGAATTTGCAGTATTTGGGCGAGATGTGCTGGAGCTGCAGAAGCGATTGTAGGGCGGGAGGATGGATGATGGTTGATATTACCAGCGAACTCACTCGTCTTTTGTGCGCCGGGGCTTCTTCCAGCCCCAAACTTGGCGGATCCACTTGGCCATATAATCTTTGTGCTGCATGACGCCGACAATCCAAGGGTGGACCAACATGTCTCCAGGTGGTGGTCTGGTCGATGCATCGGTGGTTAATCTAAGAAATTCAGGTGAGAATGTGAGTCGGGAGAGGACGAGGTTGGCATAATACCCACGCCTGTCTGACAAAGTCTTTCATAGGATCGCTCCAACGTACTCCGTTCTCGTCCTTCAATTGGGGAGGCTAGAATTACGAGTTTTCTCAGCATGATGTCCATATGCATTATAAGCAAGAGCCCACCTCGCCAGTTGTGATATACATCATCAACTCGATAGGGGGAAGATCGCTCGGGAACGGGAATCTGTTTTGAACCAGCTCTAAGAGTATTATTCCCAGTGACCAAACATCAGATCGAATGGTGTAGTCATAGCCCGAGAAGCGTTCCGGCTTTGGGTGACAACTATCTCACTGGGGAGTCTTGCAAAGAATTCAACAATAACTTACAGCCATGTATAGTCCAGCGCCCGTAAAGTGGCCAATGAATGGTTTGGCGAATTCGCTTGAAACACCGAAATCGCACAACTTGACAACCCCTTCACGGGATACCAATATGTTCGAAGGCTTTATGTTTCGGTGAATTGTCTTATGTGCATGCAAATACGCAAGCCCTGAGAGGACCTAGGGAGGTAGATTGATACTTGTCAGGACGAGAAGGAAGACGGGAAGAAACAATTGACGCACCCCCTCAGTGATGCGGCCGGCTATTTTCTCCCCGATTACCGCCCCAATCTCTTTGATACGCTTTCCGATTGCCTCTAAGCTACCGCCCTCGTAGTACTCCATCAAAATCATGACTTCGCTCGATGAAGGAGACATGAAGGTACCGTAAAATTTTACGATGTTTACGTGCTTTGTCTTCGCCATGATGGAAAGCTCGCGCGCCAGTTCCTCCACGGGTACAGCGCGAGTGACGATCGTTTTGCGGGCCATGATGATATCGGTGTGCTTCTCCTTTACTTTATGGGCTGCACTGCTGGCACACTCACTAAGGAGAGAGACTTCCTCCAAACGATCGTTTGACCACGAAGTAGTGAAAGCGGGATCCAACACTGCGTCGTCTTGGAGCTCCAGCCTCATGGTCTCGATCTTCTCGCGAGGTTCACCAACAGGATCAGAGGGTTTAACTGTTGGATGTGCGGTGAGACCTGAGCCCGGCATAATTGCAAAGCAGGGTCACCTACGACGTCGGACGTGGCGAGCCTCAGGGACAAGTTCGAGAGGAGATGATTATTCAGCGACGAGGCTTCCAGTGTTGTCATGATGATCAATACCACATATAGCCATCACATGTTCTGTGCAGTGATGGGGAGAAGAGACAGGTGTTCAGATAGTTCAGATCCAAGCACCAACAAGCGCCCACAGGCTCTTTCGGCGTGAGGCCGAATTAGTTCTCACGCGTCTTCTTCCCCGTCTCCCCCCTTCATCGCCAACCCGAATCAACAATTAATGCCTCTTTACGATCCAGACAGATGGATAGCTCAACTCAAAGAATGCAAACACCTTCAAGAACAAGAAATGAAAGTCCTTTGTGACCGTGTCCGTGCAATTCTCATGGAAGAATCAACGATACAACCGGTCTCGTCACCAGTGACCATTTGTGGTGACATTCACGGTCAATTCTGGGATTTGATAGAGCTGTTGAGGAAGGGTGGAGAGGTTCCCGAAACGAGTTATATTTTCATGGCACGTATGTGTGTTCTTCTAGACGTTCATTGACGGCTAAGGTTGAAACTTTTGTCTGTTGTAGGGCGATTTCGTGGACCGAGGGCATTATAGTTTGGAAACTGTCTCGTTACTGTTGGTGTTGAAAGCGAGGTGCGTTTGGGTTGCAGTACTTGATGCTTCACTTTGCTCACTGAAACGACTGCGAACAGATATCCCGATAGAGTTATCCTGCTGCGAGGCAATCACGAGAGCAGACAGATAACGCAGGTCTATGGGTTCTACGGTACTTGCGCTCCTCCATGAAGTCACTCAATCTCTGTTCTGACTGCTGAGGATGCCAGACGAATGCCAACAGAAATACGGCACCTCAACGGTATGGAAGGCGTGCTGTAGTGTGTTCGATTACCTCAACTTGGCTGCGGTGAGTGACACGAATGCATCATATTCTGCTGTCAGGTGTTTGACTTGTCGTGCTCGCCAGATAATCGACGGACAGACGTTATGTGTCCATGGAGGTCTGTCCCCCGACATCAGAACGCTAGACCAAATAAGAAGTCTCTCTCGGGCAAGAGAAATACCCCATGATGGAGCATTCTGCGGTACGCCTTGCTAGGGTGCAGAACGAAAAAATGTTCAGCAAGTTGACCCTGTGACAACAGACTTGATGTGGTCGGATCCAGACGATGTCGAAAATTGGGCGGTCAGTCCTCGAGGAGCTGGATGGTTGTTCGGTGCAAACGTTACACAAGAGGTGCGTCGTCAAGCAGCCAACATGTCGAATCTAAACATTGACGGGCCCCCCATTTTCCCTAGTTCAACCATGTAAACGACCTTAGCCTCATCGCTCGTGCACATCAACTCGTACAAGAGGGCTACAAACACATGTTCGATGGACAACTCGTTACTGTCTGGTCTGCACCGAATTATTGCTATAGATGTGGAAATATGGCTAGCATCATGACTGTTCATGACAGTGGTGAAAAGACGTTCGAGGTTTATGGGCCTGCTCCGGAAAATGAGCGAGATAAAGGCATGACAACAAGAAGAGTGGTGGGTCATCCGGGTATCTCATCGTTCATTGCCGTTTGCTGATACCAGTGCTGTAGGGAGGCGTACCCCAGTATTTCGTATAGAGGGTGGCTGTCCTGGTTGTTGTACTTGTATGTGTACATCGTTGTCTTAACCGATTGTCTTGCGTTTCGAAGGGCTAGCGCCGCGTATGCCGGAAGGCCAACGAAAGCAAAGTATACGTAGTTGTCCAACGGATCGAAGGGACCGGAAGGTGACGAAAACAAGTCCATTGCAAAACATGTTACTTAGATAGTGACAACCTTCGCAGCGTCAAACCCTGGGCTTCCACCCTTATATCCCCTCTGGTTGCTGTAGACCCTCACGTCGTTCCTCACAAAATCACAATTCCAATGTGTATGTCCAAACGCCCACATTACAACCGGCTTTCCCCATACGTTTGGATCCTCAGAAAATTCAGTTGCAAAAGCTGATTTCATAGGGTCCTCCGAGCCGTTACTATGGAATTTCGGATCAGACGTCCCTTCGACAGTCGGTGCATGGTGTGTTAGGACGAGGATACGCCTCTCCGGTTCGTGTGTTCGTATATGCCGAATTTCTTCCTTGAGAAACGAGAGATCCTGCTTGTGAAGTTCTGCGTAAGTGGCGGGTGTGAATGAGGATATACGTTTGAAGTCCGTCAGACTCCAGGAAAGGATGTCGAGATCGTCTTGGTTCAGAGAAGACCAGAGAGTGCAGCCAAGAATGGTGAGGTTCAAATTGGGGTCAGGAAGATCGTAACGGGTACGATTGAGGAAGATGAACTCTCCCAGTGCAGAAGAGGAGGAAGTGCGCTCGTCTTGAATTTGTTTGGAAAATGTCTCGATGCGAGATACATTCAAGTCCTGAACAGTGAAAGAGCAATTTTCGTTGAGCAAAAAGGAGTACAAAAAGAAAAGAAAAAAGAACGTGCTATAGTACTCTCAAACCCATAGGGTTCATGGTTTCCGGAAACGAAAAACACACGTTTGTACCGGGTAAGCTGCACGCGAATCCAGCTGAAAAGCCTTTCGTCCTGAGTCCAACCGATGTCACCGATCAAGGCCAAATTATCGGTTGCGTTAGGAATTTCGAACTCGTAAAGAGGATTTTGCCCTCTTTGGATTTCAAGGTGAAGGTCGCTGAGAATTTGGAGGGTGAAGGATCCCATCGACACGACCGCCGGGGACAAGATGAGCAGCCACCCGAGTCGCACACCCCTGATTAAGCGCCCCGCGCGTTTTTCCGAGTGAAAGCCGGTCCGGCGCAGCCGCACTGTCTTGTTCAACTGCAACGTTTCAACGTTCAACTCCGACATCCATGTCAGTCCTGTGGTTCAATCCTGTCAAAGACCCCTTCGTCGCCTGGCCCGAGCCCAACAAACAATCAGGGATCGAGAATCTTCCTCCTCCTCCTCTGAATCTTTCGACCTCTGAATACCCGTGGGCTTCTCAACTTGTCGCTGCAGCTTCTCGGGTCCTCGATGCCGCTGGCGTCTCCCATTGTTTGTGGGGGGACCTGCTCAATCGATGGCGAGGTAATCCTCATATTCCTGCAGTGCGTTGTCTGTGCTTATACAGAGATACTTATGCCACTAAGCACTCACCTCCTCGTAACAGTTTTGCGGATTCGTCGTTTCCTCCGACGATCTTACTCTTGCTCGCATCGCCATTACCCGTGCTGGGCTACCTCCCTGCAATTGCAAGTCCTATATCCATTGTTCAGGAGACTACGACTACGGATCTAGGCGAATCCACTTTCCCATCAAAGGTCTACCTACCTCCGAACTATTTCTAGTCGGGGACGCCGAATTGCTGTATCTCATTCCACTCCTTTCATCCCATCCGAACCCCGCATATCTCGAGTTCGACGAGATATCGCTTTCTCTCGGTCACGGTGACAAGCAGACGCAGAAAGTTCGCGCCCTCACTCGAAGCAGTCTCATCAAGATCTATCTCCTTGGTTTTGCCCTTTCGTCCAGCGTTGGATGCCAGGAAAGCACGGCTGGTTACACCTATGGCAAATTGCTGCTGTTAATGACCACCAGTGAATACCCATATGATAGTAGAGACCTCGGACCTGCAACTGAGGGAATGCGCACCCTCTGGGATGTGTTTTGCCACAACTTCGACCCCAGCATATTTCGTAACCAGCCGATTCGCGATCCTATCAGATTGGAATGGGACAGCTGGCTGCGTGAGCGCTTCCCGGATACCTACAAGTCACTGACAACCAAAGGGTCAGGTACATCGTCGCCCAACGCAACAGTTACGGTGGTTCCGTAGCTACCACTCCAACTTGGTCCCGGCGAGGTAGTGCTGTCAAGCGAAAGTGAGGGTTGGGTTGGCCCTTTTCGGAAGTGGCTTCAAGAAGAGCTGTCGATGTAGAATGGACCCTGTGGAAGGAAGTCTGGAGAACACGAGGCACCCGAAGATAGGAACTCTAAAGCTGTTTTTTTCCTCGACACACACATCAAGAATCGCCAGTGATCGGTCTGCGGGTCTGTCTTCCCCCGGTCGAGCTATCCCCTGAAATCAGTCTCGTTACGAGCACACGATGTCGATGGTTGAATATTCGTGTCAGGTAGTGCCGTACACACAAGATGCGTTACCTGGGGGTGCTATTGCTCGTGATGCAGGAAGGCGTACCCCAATAGCTCGCATAGAGGATGATTGTCCTGGTTGATGTACTTATACGAGCATATCGTTGTTATTACCGAACGTCTTGCTTTCCGAAGGGCCAGCACCCGCGTATGCGAAAACGCCGATTGAACTGCACATGTTAGGCGTCAACACTAAAAATTATATAGGGGGAGCGATTATAAGCATTACTTTACATGAGAAGCGGTAGTCCATCTCTGGTTCATCATCGGATCATAAAACTATGGAGTATCGCAAAACCACAAAAGACGGCACAAACGACAAAGGCAAAGTAGAAACCCGACGGATCGTCTTTTGTGCTGTAGGACCAAAGCTACGGGGAACCGGATTGAAGGTTTGAGCCATACATTCTGGAACGGAGCGAACGAAAGAAGTCTCACCCATCCACCAGCGATCGGACCTATACAGCGGGCGAGACTGACGATGCTCTGAGCTACACCATTGGCGTACCCGATGGCGTGGGGTGGTGTCACTGGTAATCAAAGTTGTTCCAGTTTGGTCGTGAGGTCAGAAGAGAGGAGTACTCACTATAGTTGAGCAATATCGAGATGGATGTATAACCCAAAGTGCTCCCGCAATATCTGATCGCACTGGAAGAAGCCCAAGGTTAGGAGCATAGAAAGGGTGGAGGAGGGGAAAAGACACGAACGTGCTACCGGTCAAGGCTAAAGGTAGAACCAACCGACGACGATGTGCGTTAGCGATCGTAGCCATACACGAAAGAAAGGACAGGAAAAATCTCACCCAACATCAATGCAGCGTTCCCCTGTCCGTCAGGACTGGCGAATGCAGTTCTGAACAAGATCGACAATAGATATGCCGGAATAAAAAGGAAACATCCGAGTCGGAAGAGAGTTAAGTAGGAGAGGGGTCCCCGCGGAGGTCTGCACGAAGAAGCACGGTCAGCTTTCGCGATCTTGCGGCAGGATCTTGGATGAAAGCGTACCCGATATTCCTGGAAAGATCAGAGATCGCGTTAGAACCAAGCGAACATTGAAGATCGGGAGATGTTTGCTCACGGATAGAGGTAGAACTGGTAGAATATCTGGAAGAACGACATGAGGGCGACTACAAGGGAATTTCCGTCAGCCAAATGCCCAGAGCTTGGAGAACTTTGAATGAGACTTACTCAGCTGGGCGAAATCTCCAGCGTTCAAACCCAAACCTCCTCCCTCATACGGCGTTACCAAGTACGACATGAAGACCTGATCATGGGTCGTAGCATGGAGTGCCAAAAACCCGTACTGCATGATGACCAAAACAGGAATCTCCATGCGAGGAGGGCCCTTCTCCTCCTCGACAGAATCAACCACGTCTTCGACCGGTGGATAGAAAGTCGAAACTCGTCGAGACTCTATAATAGGCCGCAACGCTGGCTCAGCCCGCAAGTTGTTCGCAGAGTCGATCGTGTCCGTCCTTGGGAATGTCCGTTCGGTAGGGTCATAGAGCTGCGCACGAGCTACGACAGGCGAAGTAGGTATTGAGAGTCGTGTTTCAGATGTCTGTCTTCCAAAGAACGGGCGAGATGGGATCCTTGAAGGGCGCTGGACGCTGATAGACCGACGAGAGTTAATACTCCGTGAGTCGTACTCTCGTCCACGGTTATCCTCGCCTTCATTCTCATTCTCTGGGACGTCGATGTCATCCTCATCCTGAGCTACATCATCGGACCCCTCGAGACTGATCGCAGCAGCCACCCAAAAGTCTGCAATCCCTCCAGCGAAGGCGTTCTCGTTCGCCATAACAACTCGATCGACTAGACTGGTCCTTCGCACCGCGGGACTGGGAGGAGCACGGCTTCCCAACTCTTCCGGAGCATTCTCGTTATCGCCATAATAGCTGACACGAGAAAACCTATTGCTGTTGCGGTCGCCCTTGGACGCCCGGCGAATACCAGCAAGATTAGCGTTTCTAGCAGATCGTCGTCCGAAACTGCTATAACGCCGACTGCCGCGCGAGCGAGTACTGTCGACCGTCATCGTCTGGTTGCGATCGAGAGGATACCCTCCGGGACGGATGATCGCCGAGTAGGAGTAATTTTGAGGGACACTCGTTGGGAGTTGAAAAGATGGGACGAGGGGAGATTGCGTCGAAGAGGCCGGAAGCTGGGAGAAGAGAAGCGATGCGCGTTCCTCCGTCTCGGGGATGAATGGGTTTTTGAACATTGTGGACACCCTTTTGGCGAGGTATTTGATGCTTCCGACAGAACGACGGCCGTCGCGGTCGTCTTCGGAAGGGAGGGGAACAATCACTTTTTCGGGGTTCAAGAAGCCTCTACCATCGCTGGGACCCAGGTCAGGACCCAAGAAACAGGCCAGGAATGAACCTGTGATTGGTTAGTGTACAGAAAGCTCGACGCAACGAGCGAGATTCACCTGTAAGCATGAAAGTTGCTGCTATCAGACATGGCAGCAGGTAAGGGAGATCGGAGAAGAGAGACGTTTCCCCAAAAATCTCTGGCCATTTTGCGGCGGGGTGCTCGACTATGTCCGATTGTGAGTAACTGTGTGATCTTTGATAACGAGGGATGCTCACATGTTCCTCCTACGACTCCACCAGCTATACCGCCGAGACCCCAACAGAACCTGGTAAAAAATGGGGTTAACGAGGCCGCTCAGAATATCAAATTAAGGACTAACCCGAGGATAGCGTAGGCTTTGCCTTCATTACTGCTGTCAGTGATGGCCCCAATAGAGCTTTTAGCTACACCGATGGAACCCGCGAAGACTCCCTGAGCTAAGCGAGATACCATGGCGACCCAGAGACTGTCCGAAGCTCCGAAGACGAGTGTCGATAGCGCGCTGCCAAGCAGACACAAGCTGAGGACTGCACGGGGAGAGGATTTCTCCGCCAGAGTGGCCTGATAATACGATTCATGAGCGGGAGTGCCACAGAATACAACACTGAAGACATACCCAGAGTAGCGAAGTGAGGAATTGGGCGAGGAAGAACACCGAAACTGACAGGAGATAAATGAACATGGAAGCGAATAAAGGACTCGTGGTCACCCACCCAAGATACCCGTCCAAAAGGCGACCTCGGAATCCTCCTCGAATACGCCGTAACCTTGAATAAAGTTAGGTGGACTGCCTGCGCGACTGAAAAACTGGGAGCTTACCTTTCACCATGAAAAGGATGAACGGACCGGCGACACTCGCAGAAAGGAACTCGCTTAACATTGCCTGCAGAAGGATCAATTACGTGCCAACTCCGACATGAAGAGGCTCTTACGATAGAAAGCACCACCATTGACAACTTCGGTAGAGGTGAAGCGTAATAAACCTCCCCGGAAGACGATATGATGCTGGGTATCCGCGCCCTTGTGTTCTCATCCTCAGCTGCATCCCGATTCCATATATCGCTGATAGAGAATGATTTGAACAGAGGTATTCCAGAGCCACTGGCAGACTGCTGGCTGTGTCGCCGTTCGTTTGTTTCGTTGTCGTCGGGCTCGTCAAATGTCTGGGGTATCGATATCCGTATATTCTTCTTCGAGGTCATCGTGAGGGGTCGTTGCGGTCGTGAAGGGAAGGAAAGAAAAGTAGACAAGAAATGCAGCGATAGGGTAGCATTATATAGCCCGTCTAATCTCAGGCATGATAGGGAATGATCTGAGCGATTAACGCCACCATTGCGCAGGTGGAGATCGGCTGAGAATTCGGGGCAGCAGGTGGTTCCGCGCAATTTTCGCCAGTCGAAGTCTCTGTCCACTATGGGAACCGATTGAATGACATATTCCGCACCATGGAAAAACAGTGAGCGGGATCAACTTGTCAATCGGAGCCAAAACAGATTGAGTGAATTTCGGAGGCCCCTGGAGATACATTTTGAGCCGCGAACAACTCCATAGTTACTTTGTGCAGGCTTCGGAAACGCAGGACGGGAACCCGTCCAAAGGTCGAATATGCATGGAGTACGAGGACAAGGGTACCCGGCAGACCATTACTCATTTGGGCTCCGGCTCCGGGATCGGAACATCCCGAATCGTTTTGATAGCCTTACCCGGTGCGACTGTTCAGAATCACTCGGTATTTCTTTCTCCGATGTTCAAGTTTATCTCTTTTAGCATCTGCAACCAGTATAGATCTTTTTCAACCAAGCAAGAAATCCCGGCGCCTCGCAAAATGCTCCTCCAATACTGCCACAATCTTTATGCTCCCGCCGGGTGAGTCCTAGCAGGAGATTGAACTCTGCCTCGGTCGGAGAGGCGCCATGAGAAGCACTGATGAGGCATCCGCTCTACAGGTACGCCTTACTAGTGGCAAGTTGCCAATAACGGTTAGCATGAATCATGATCCATATTCACTCTGGGCTAAAACAGATGGTCAGGATGCGTTTTATTTCGAGCGTGACGGGAGTTCAATGGAAATATCTCGGGCTCGCTCCTGCCCATCAGGATCGCCTTTCGGATGCATTGGCCACCAGAAGATAAAAGGGCTTAGTCTTTCTAACACCCATCCCATTCCCATTCCCAGAACCCTTACGCACCTCGCACAATATGACTTCAGAAGAAGAGATTGCACAACAAGCTGTGGAGGCTTACACCTCTGTCGCAGCAGACATCGT
>JANHQD010001923.1:0-13126 GCA_024721195.1 Marasmius sp. AFHP31
AAATCATTCACATTTCTTTCTGATACTCAGTAGATTCACACTCACTGGTCGGCCCTGGGAGATTTCGTTGGTGTGGAATGGTGATGTAGACCACGCCTGGATGTCGCAAGCTTCAAGCATCTTCCAAGCTCGTGGAATCAATTTAGGGGATGACTTGAGTGTGTACCGTGCGTTATCAGACTGCTATTCCCTTTCCGCCTGCTGACATCTTTTAGAACTTGTCTTCCCTCGTGCCCGAACATTTTTTATCAACTCTATGCAATGTTTGGAAACACAATTTCAACGACAAGCCCTTGAACGACACTCCCAACAACCGATTTACCTCTTTGTTTGCCAACCACTAAGCGACTGCACAACATCATCCCTCCATCATTGGTCTTTTCACGAACACGGCTGCTCTCCTCTCTCTCATGAAAGCTGTTGCAGCCTCGGCCTTCCCATCAAGCTTATATTCCGAGATCATGACTCCTTATCATCCTTTCCATCCATAGATGCCTACAGATATCTACACCAATATCAGCTCAACCGAGGCTTCGACCTCTCCTCTGCTGATTTTGCTCGGCACCTTGGATATGGGAACATTTTCCAGCCTGTGAACGACTCGGATCGGTTTGAAATCCCACAAGGTCTGCTTCCTCACTCTCAGCTGTTGGATGTAGCCTCACAGTCTCAGCAGAATCATCGCCTGAAAGTAGAACCCCGACGCCAATATGCGACATTCCAGAGCTTGAATGTCCCAGTCCAATAACCCCAACTCCACGATCCGCCACCTCCATAACTCGAGAACAGCTCGTTAGCATTTGGTTGCCTATTTTCCTTCCGCCCCCCTCGAAAAATTCAAGTGAAGAGTCGGTCACTAAGGTGCAGACTCTTGGCGCAGACATCGATTGATGTCGTGCTCAAAGGTAGGGTTATATGTCATGTACCTCTATGCCAGCGTAAAACTCAAATTCCCTCAGGATATGCCACTGGCTGGCTGTTATTTACTTACATCTTCTCCTGTTCATCCGAGAATTACGCACCAAAACGCGTTCCGGGGTCTTTATGGTAGCACGTACATCTAATATCTACCCGTTCACGATTCTGACAATCCGACCTTCACGCCACACGGTATCTGAGTTTTATGGGAATACATATGCAAAACACAGCGCTGGTCGTTTGTCTTGGCTTCGCCTAGAACAGCGTATGGTCAGCCAGATAACTATGCCGTTGAATCTTGATTCTACCCAGCCCAGTCCATCGTGAGCTCCAGACCAAGACGGCCAGCTTTTCATACCCAAATGTTTGACTCAGATTCTTGCGGGTTTTTCGTGCCTCACCCCGTTTTCTACTTAGAAGCAACCCCGACAAGCGACAACGATTGTCATGGATATAATGAATTCACCGGAAAGTTTCACACTCCTCCTTATCAAGGATTGGGAAGACAAAACCCGTCTCTCGATCGATTCCAGGTGATCTACTGAATGCGTGGGATATTGTGCTTTCTCTCCAGGTCTACGATCGCAATTTATCGGTCATCTCTACCTATTGAGTTAAAACGGTGAGCATCCAAACGTACTCGATAGAAGAGTCAGCACTTACTAGGCTCAACAGCGGTGATAGAGCCAAACTCCAATTCTTCTCTCCCTTCCGAATACCCTCGGGTCTCTAACCTGCAGGATATGTGGACTCCCAGTTTCGCATACACCCGAGTTACCCCTGGTGTAACTTGATCTCTAGTTCGCCTTGGAGAGGGCTCGCAATAAAGCGGTCGTAGTGGCCTCGAAACACGTCATCAAAGGTCCAAGCTGCGATAGGTCGGAGCAACGGAAATGATAATGCCTTGAGATAACTGCTCGAGAGCAATGCAGTGAATGTTGGCGTCGTGACGACCGCGGTTCAAGCGAGAACTTGTCATCTTGAATTTATACTGACGTCAATCGTCCAAAAGCAGCATTGCACAGACAACTCGCCCACATGAGTAGCAGCCAGCGGTGATGGCGATGAGAAATGTGGCGTGACAGCGGTGCGGCTATCTCAAAGTTGAAGACTGTAATAACGAGCCGATGCTGAAGGTGGGTGTTGAACAGGGTAGTAAGATGACGGTGTCCGTGGCGAGGTTGATCTTTCAACAATTCGATCCGGTTTGGTAGGTAAAAGGACAGCTGTTCTCTCGAGGAAGAGGTTGGGAGCCTGGCGAATCAGGGATGGAGAATCTGGTGCTTTGAGTGTAAGATTGGGTGTGGGATGGTCGAAGGTGTCAGAGACTTCCGATACTCGGGTGCACTTTTAAGGTATCTTGAGCCAGAGTTTGACTTAGAGATGTTTCTGAACACCGAGCGTTGGGGATTCGTTAACGATTGAGACGAGCATGATATTAACGTAGCCTTCTGAACCACTTCCATCGATTCCCTGCTTGATTCTACCGGTCCATTCCATTCCGACTCTTCTGGCGCTCAGGGTTGGTCTTCATCGTGGTTTTTCAGGTTGAAAACTGAGATGTTTTGAGGGGAGAAGCTGTGAATGAAAGAGGATGTTGTGGAGTTGGCGCTTGGCTCCGGAATTTGGGGCCGGTTTCTGGTGGGAATTTCCAACTTTGACTCATTGGCGCTCGGACCAGGTGCCTTTTTCCTCATCACCACTACGTTCTTCCTTGTCGTTCTCCCCTCTCTCAGATATGGTCTCGTTAGTGATGCAACTAGTTTATAACCATAAGAAAATCAACCCCGTTTTCGGACTACTAGGCCGATAGGTGCGGTTTGGCTCGGTCTTTGTCAACCACGATCTGATTTCCTCCCAATAGCTTACCATTGGTCGCAGTTGGATTGGCTCCGATATTGGTAGCGACGACTGGGATACAGTACGACCAGTTACAAGACAGAGGGTGGATGGTAGCTATCCTCTAGATGGCGCAGTCAAGGCTCGGGGCGCTCGAGATCCTCAACTCCTTCCAGAAATGTTCCACTTCACCACCTCATGTCCTCGTTACGACACTCCAAAATTGGCCTTCTCGGAGCCCGTCTCTTCGCCCTGCTTACGACCCCCCCCCCCCCCCCTTGTCCAACCTTCCTCACTCCCACAATGTCCACTTTTCTGCTGAACAGTCCATCATACACCTCGATATCCTCTGGCCCTCTTCAAACTCTCGGATTGGTGCGATGGATAGTACACGTCCCTGAGCACTTCCGCTCTTGATGCTTAGACGAGATATGCTAGGGTTTTCAGCAATGGCGATGGCGATGGCAATCTAGTGGTGCTAGAGATGAACAAAGAAGTTGACCGATGAAACTCTGAGCCCCAGCTCGACGGGAACGTTAGAGGAATGGACAACGGACATGGGCAGGAGGAATGGTATTTCTCGGATAATGTGGAGACTTTCGGCGGTTTTAGGCGGATGGTTTTGGATGAGCATCTCCGAAGTTCGAGGGTGCATTCGTGCAACTCCACTCTCGGACCCTACTTCTCCGCCCCCCCGACTGTGCGCACGGGAAGATTTACAGCCTACCGCCTACCACCTATCACGATTTCCACTTCCCTCGCAATACACCGCGCTAGGGAATTCTGCCGAAGTACACAAGGAGCTTCACGTTCTCTTTCGCGTCGTGATGCCCGGGAGAGAGGGAGATTGGGCCTTCGGTCAGTGGCTGTGTGACGAAATCAATGGATGTGGGTTGAGGGACGACGTGGATTGATATGGCTGGTGAGCACTCGCACGTCTCCTGCCCGCTTGAGGACCTTAACCTACCTTCCTCTTATGCTCAGATAAAGTACCCACCGCCGAAGCTTCTCATACACGTATGAGAAGGACGTTCTCTGAAGACTCGGTTAGCATACGTCGTCGCCATGGATGGAGATCCGATGCTAGCTTTAGGACTCCTTGCCACTTGAGACGGCTACGGACTTTGCACGCAGGAGGACGCAGATCTCGTCGACTGTCTACCGTTCCCAACGTTCTGACTCAACGCGCCATGCAATCCCCAGACAAACATCCAGCTTGCTTGAAGCCCACAACTCGAAGGCAGCCTGAGGTAGCAGCGGCCGGACCATCTTTCCCATCCAAACAAGCGAAGGGCTCGGAAGAAAGAGAGATGGATGAGGGCGGGGAAACAACGAAATGCTATGACCTTGCTCATCGCAGCCAGTGAAAACTCGTGTTATTCCTGTCCATCTGTGTCGCTCGACTCACTCTGCCCTTTGATCGGTATCCAGGCTCCGATGTCAAAGATGTTCTAGCCGTGTTTGCTGCTCGGATTATAATATACGTACTTTGAGCTTGTCTCTGGCCCACGAGGGCATGGTGAAAATGAATTGGAACCTGGAGGTAAGAGGCGTCATTTTCGCCACAGCCCGACGCTGAACTCGCTCAATTACGTCTAGGTCAGCGCTTTCTCTGCCTCGCTGGACGACGAACGTTCGAATGGCGGGATGGATGAGTCTTAAAGGTTGATTCCAAGGGGGCAATCATGCGAATACGCCGGAATCGGATGCAACTCGATGTATCGTATTGGTGTGGTAGTTTTGACACAGATATTCATTACCACCACACCTGTAGGGTGCTCTATATACCTTTCAACAGGTCCTTGACAACAGTATCCGGTGGCACAAGACGCCCCAATATCCTCGAAGGCATCCCAAAGGTTCATATGAGCGGGGATGTATGTTGAATACAGTCGCTTGCCGGACAGGATTGAACACTACAGATAGCGGTGCTCTGGTACATCTTACGGTGCTCGATGGGCGTGGATTTGTTGCCGCCTGGGACCGAAGGTTCGCTTTACATGTTGTCGCGCCCAACTGCGAGCGAGAACGATTGGGAGGTTGTTGGAACCCGACTTTGAATGACGGGGTCTCTCGCGATGAATGGAGCCGTTGAGGTGTTCAGTTCATCGAAACGACAGTACCAATGATAATTTGATGGTAAAGGGAAGCCAAGAGTGGTGAACGACTTTCGACTACGCCTATTTCTTGCGCTATTGCTTCCGCCGTCCGACGCAGTCCAAGATGTAGCTGGAATATTTCTTGAGACCAGTCGTCAGGAAGGCAGGCATACGCACCCTCTGGTGGTACTCACACCACGTAGAGAGAAATTTAGTCTCTATCGGCCCCAATTCCGAGTGCGAATTTAGAGGGAGGCTAAATCATCCAACGAGTTGTTCACCAGCCCTTTTTACTTGTCGTCGCCTTGTCGATGATTGTGAGATTCAGAGGGAACTGTAGGATAACGATGTTGGGGTCGTGGTTCGAGTTGGGTTTTGAGTGAGAAGCATGTCATTGTCGTTCGGGCTTCGGGCCGACATTCTCTCTTCCCACAACTTCGATGGTCAACGTCAACAGTTCAACGTTCAACGTTCGGCCTGAATTCGAATGAAACCCGTTTTTCGACAAACAGCGTATCGTCTCATTGAAAAGATGCTCGCGAGCAACATAAAATGGGGACATATTCTCGGGTTTCACTGTGCGCCGCAGCCTGCTGAACATGGCGATGAATAGCACTTGAAAGAGGACGTCTAACACTCCTGTAAGCCGTGTCCTCAAATTTCGCTTCGTATCGCTTGTGACGCGGACAGTATTCAGCCTGTCAGGTCACCGTCGCGCGCCTTTGTGGGCCTGGGTCGTCCAAATTGGGCGTCGCTATTGATCATCGTGATATGCTGACCGCAGCTTCCGGACGACTCTTGCCTTATCTTTTGACCATCACCTTCTCCCCTTCTATCCTCTCACTCGACGCACGCTACTTTGTCCGCAAGCTCAAGGCCCGATGTTGGCTACATTCTTCCAAAAGGCGCAGAACTGTAAGGTTGCCGGGTGTAACTTCAACCAGGTGCAGGGAGATCAGTACAACTATACGACAACGATAGTCCAAGCGAAGGGGGAGGAAAGCACAGATTTCGATGGGGTGAGCAGAGATTTTTGTGTCAAGTGGAAGAATCTGACCGTGGTCCTAGTACTACGAGGTGAAGCTAGGTGCAATTTACAAATTGGGTGACGTCGGGTGTGCCAAGTACCCGCGGCAATGGGATGATGGGGAACCTCGAGCTGACAGGACGATCTGTACGGCAAGAGTGTTGGGGCGACCGGGAATGGCATTTACGGTGGTGCAGTATAGTGGACCGCAAGCGCGGAGAGTAAGCCCGTTGTTCTTCGAGTTCAATGAGCGGTCTGATTCCCTTTCCAGGCTTTCGAAGAAGACTTTAGAATGCTATCGGGAATTCTGTAGGTTCTCTATGCTATAGGCCCTTTTATTGTGGATGTTCAAGTTGTTCCAGTACCTCGAATGGAGCGCAAATCTATGGCTATAGCAAGTCGAAAATCCCGTTGCTCGTATTGTACAACGGTATGCAGTCATATGCTGAGGTCAAGTCTTGCTGATAAGTTGCGTTGCAGAACTGGTACCAGCCACATGCTTGGATATACGGGGATTAGGTTCGTTCTATCTCGGTAGTTTAGCTGTAAGTAATCAATGTGATATCTGGCTACAATTGATACGACTAGTTATAGATCCAATTGGGCTGCAAGGACCAAGAGTTGTGGCTGGATACTGGCAGAGGAGTGTTTTGTCGTGGCCCATCAGGGGCAGACGACCGAGGGTACTTGGCGGGGTTTTGGTGGTTTGGGTGGGAGGCTTCGTACTTGCCTTCGACCGTAGAATTTCTCCAAGAAGATGTCTTGGTGCGCTTTTTGGCATCTCTCGAGTCGAAGCCTATCGATCGTGTCATCATCTGGGAATTAGCAAGACAGTTTCAAACTGTGCCTGACACTGAACGAGTGTCTCAGCCAACTGTCTTTTCTTCAACAAACACCCCCATCACTGTCGCAGACGGCGTCTGGCAGAACAGCTGCAATTCTCTCGTAAACCGAAATTTGTTGGAAAATGGGCTGACCAGGTGCGTTAGAAGCGATGATATTGTTTATCAGACACTTACATATACACTTTGAGCAGGTTCACACTCGCGGGGGACCATCCATTTGATCCATATGTGGTTTGGAATGGGAGTGTAAGTGATGCCTGGCTGTCGCAAGCGTCGAGTATTTTTCATGCACATGGGATTGCTTTGGAGGACGATCTAAGTGTCTACAGTGCGTCGTCAGACTTTTATTACCTTTCCGCCTGCTGACCATGTGTAGATCTTGTCTACCGTTCGGCCATGTTGAGGCTTCCCAACCGTCACCTCCCTGAGGCCCAGTCCAAACAACGACCCTTACCTATTGATCATTCACCAATCTATCTCTTTCTGAGACCCCCTCCTTCTGACCTGAGTGATTCCGAAACATCCTCCCTCCATTATTGGTCTTTTGACGAAAACGGCCATGCTCCTCTCTCACGCCATGTCTGTCACGATCTCGGCCTTCCCGTCGAGTTACAAGCCTACAATTACGACTACAAATCATACTCTTGGTCCAGCGTCGCCTATAAACATATACAAGAATATCAAGCCCTCCGGGGCTTCGACCCCTCCACGACTGATTTTACTCGTCATCTCGGATATGGTCACCTCATCTTCCGGCCTGTGCACAGCTCGGATTGGTTGGAATTTCTACAAGGTTGGCTTTGCCATGCTTGTCTCCTTGTTGTAGTCTAATCGATTTGCAGAACCTCAGCCAGCAAGTAGCCCCTCGGCGATGGTGGCATCTGACGCTCAAGAGATCATAGAAGGTCACGCTTCAGCTCACTCACCTCCAAGCTTTGTGGTCTCTGAAACTCGACACGGCGCGCCGGCTTCTGGTCTCCCCTTCTCCTTCAATCCCTCACAAGAATTCGCAGTGACCAAGTAAATCAGCCATGAATAGGGTGGAGGCTCTCAACGACACAGTATTCGAAGGTACGGCCATTTGTTCTGAGCCTCTACAGTGTACGCAACTCATCAAACACTCGCAGGATCTCCCACTGGTTGGCCGCCCGTCTATGTATTTTCCTTTCTGATTCAATTATTCCATCAATTGTGCCGTAGGAAGACGAGAGCCCCCACAGAAGTTCGGGGCTTTTGTTGTGGGACATTATATATTTTATTCAATTGATTGTAACGTTCACCTGTGTACAGTGTACAACGAATTCCAACGAATACATCGACGATTCGGATGCCTCGTAGAAAATGCATCGGGAGTTTCTACCTATCCGTTTCATCATAACTAGGTAGCCTCCGACGAGGCCATCGTCGACATCTCCTTACGGTACGTGCCGCCGATCTAGTTGGTAGACACCGACGGTGACAGCAGTGGCGAATGGGGAGATGATAGTCTCACTATCAACGGTATGGTAGGTAGTGCAGCATGCTCGAAGCCGGCATTCATGATAGTTGTAGGACAAATCGTCGCCGAGGGTGGGTGTGCTGAACGGGATAAGGGGAACAACGGTGATGCTAACCCTCGCCATTCAACCAATTGTTCGAGTAGAGGGTCACAGTCTACATTTCCTCGAGAATCTGACGGTGTCGAGGGGATTGCAGGATTGACCGTGGAATGCTTGAACGCATCCGTCCTCAGGTGTTCTTTTCAGGTATCTCAAGGTTGTGCATGTCATCTGTTCAAAAACCAAGGGAACGTTCACGATTGAGAGGTGTACAGAGTAACATCTGCGTGCCCTACGGAGCTACTTTCATCCATCCGAACCGTGCCAGTAACCTGACACGCTTGGTTTAAACCTCGCCAGTCGCAATATACATTTTTCGTTCAACCGTCTAACCTACTACTATACGTGCTACAAACCACTATACACTAGATCTGTAATGTATTTACTTCATGAGAAGGTTCAAACCATTTAACGCTGCTGTCGGTGTTCTCTGATGTATCTACTCGACTACCCCATCATACTGAGGGTTCAAACCGTTGAATACCTCAGTCCTCCTAAGTGACCTGTAAGAAAAGTTGAACGAGGATCAGCGAGTCAATTTCTATGGTTCAACCGAGTACTCACCGGTGGTTTAACCACTCCACCATACCGAAACACCAAAGCAAACGACATCTCAAACCGTTAAATCGCACAAGACTCTGCGGATCAGTTTGAGCAGTTAAACCAGATTTGACGGTTGAACTGATATGTACTTACTTCATCCACGTTTCCCCTTGCCTCAACCTCGTCTCGGTGCTCCACCCCGCTGGGTCACGACTGTCCCACCGCTACTCTCCTCGAGCTCACTGTCACTACTGTCCCCATCTCCACTCGAGGTTTCGTCGGCGCTCTCTTCCTCCAAATCGACCGGTTCGGGGTTGGATGAACCGCCGAAGGCAATAATGCCCTTGATGCGCTCTCGTTCAACTCGGGCCTCATCGATGAGTCTCTTGGTGTGCTCTTGATCTTCAGCCACCGTTCTAGCACGGTCATAGGCTACAATCCGCCAGAATCTCTACTGGGGGTGGGTCTTCGAACCCGAAGTTACATAGGATCATCTAGGCTATCTTCTGCGGCTTCTCGTACATTGCTACTTGTCTTCATGAGCCTGACAACAAAGGGAAAACACGTAATAGAAAGCACTCGCTCTTGCAGACCCGGCCAGTCGCGGTCTCCGCCTGACTACTAACACCCAATCACTGCCGGGGGCCACTGTAATTGTACCGTGATGTGGTTTGAGTACCTTGTCCTATTCGTGATAGCTCCTACACCTATGTGTCCCACCCCTGACCACAAAGTAGCCAACACATCACCCTGACATGTGTTGGCCACTTTGTGATATTCCGCCGCCATGGGCAACGGTCTTGAATAATTCCCCCGTTAGCGCTTCATTATCTCATTAACTCCCCCTCACATCCCTCCAGGTCCCGCGAGCCATGAGTTGGCCCGCCCTCCCGCCGTTTCTCGCGCCTCCCCCGTGACCACCTACCGCATTCGTCTCTTTCCGTTCAAGCTGCCATTCGGCTTCTTTGTTCTCACCACTGTCATCTCTTGCTCAACACCACGCTCGATACTCGATGCTCGCCCTCGACTTACTCAACGTTATACCAAGTCTTCTCGCGGCGTCTAACTCTCTCGGGTCGAATTTCTATGCATAATCGTCGTCAATCCCCACCCAATACTAATCTACTCAACAAATTTCTCGTAAACTTTCGTTTGCTGCCCATCGGTCAATACTACTTTAACTCAATTACTTTTCTTTGCTACTGCCACATTTTTTGTTTAATTTACTCAATCATATCGTGTATGTAGGAATAGTTCAATCTACGTCGTTTGCTAGCTAAACTGAACAAATCAAAACTTCACTCATAACCCAGATCTGTCAGCTTGCGAGGCATGCGCACTCGTCGGCCTCGACCAAGTGCCTCCTCCCTCTCCCCGGTCCTAGAGTCCACATCCCGTGGGCGCTTGCCATTTGCATTGAGAGTGGTCGCCATGGAACCATCAGGCGTTGCAGCTGGTGTAGTGGAGTGCCCTGATACCAAATGAGCGGTTGGACCCGAGTTGTCAGCGAGACCGGTGTTGTCGTGGGCCTGGGCAGGTTCCGAAGCTGGGATACCATTGTCGACTGGACGTTCAGTACCCTCTATCGTCGGGCATTCCAAGAGGGCGGGATCTATTGCCGAGTTTGAAACTGCAACAGGGGGAGTGGGTAAGCTGCTGCTGGCGACTTCAGCAGGGGAGAACGTGTTGGTGGATCCAACGTGGGAGAACAGGGCTGTAGGACCATGTGGAGTGGTGGGGGCCAGAGTAGCAGAGATGACTATCGCTGGCTCATCGACAGTAGGTCTATGACCGTTGCCTGAGCGTTCACAATCTAATTCCCCCATTCCATTGCCTTCATCTAACGTTGTGTTGCTTGTTGAGGTTCCAGCTGGTACTAGTCGACGGGGTTTTGGGCGAGGGATGGGAGGGGTGGGGAGGTCAGCAGACGCAACATTGTTCTGATCCGTAGCTTCGGTCGCGGCAAGGTCGCTGGCACTGGTGAGTTCTGCATGTGCCTGGGGGGCCGATCGTTCCTTCTTCTTACTCTTCTTCGCTGCCTGTTTCTTGGTACCTGCCGTCTTCGCTGCCCGGCTCTTCTCAGCTGCCTTCGACGCGGTCACCTGACTCTTCTGATTTTTCGACGATGCCTGTCTTTGAACTGAGGACATAGTAAAACTTTGAAGGACTTGAACGCACCTTTATCTTGCCGCTCGTCTTCGCTGAGGCACCTGATGGGGTTACTTTGACGCGGTTCTTTTTAGATGGTTTCTTGGGGTCATTAGGTCTCAGTAACCCCACAAGAGTGTGAGATAATACCACGCGCGCTCACCGTAGTCGATGCAACACGCTCGTCATCGCTTCCATCGGACTCCTTCTCATCTTCGTCCTCCTGATCCTCATCCTTCTCGGACTCAGACTCATCCCCAGCAACCGTCTTCTTTCTCTTGACTCCAGCATCAGAACGTGGTTGCCGTGCCTTGACTTGTATGGTCCCATCGGCAAGACCCTTTGCACGGGTCGCTGTCCACTCCTTGAACTCGTCAGGAGTGAGCTTGCGGAAACGCGTAGATCCGGACTTCCAAGCTTCGTGAAGCGGTAACAGCTTGTTGGTATCTCCATGGAATTTGCTCGGACACTGGAACTCAAGACCCGCCGGCCAGCCTTCGATGACAACGCGATATTTCAAGGTGATAAGGTGGTCGAAGCGTTCATATTGCATCACCAGATTTGTTGTGCCACAAGCGTCGTCTAGGAGGTGGTGTTAGTAATCGAGCAGATAAAATACAGAGAATACAAGGTGTAGACATACCAAGGGCATCTTGAACCAACCGGGTGATCGCCTTTTTGAGGAGCTCTGCTTGCTCTTTTGTCGTCTTGCAAACCGCTACAAAGGCAGAATAAGTCTACACTGGTACAGCATTCTAAACAAATCAACTTACCGGTAATGTCGCATCCTGCAACGGCGAATGCCTCAATGCGTTGTCCAATGTGGACAGGGTCCCAGCCCCAGACAATGACGCGGAGGTACTCCATGATTCTCGCGTCCGTCACAATCCATTGGGGCGTCATAAAGTCCTCCGTTCGGTTCTTGACGACCAATGCCACCGCATCGACGCCAACACGAGTCTTGAGCCCTTGAAACTGTTGACTTATATGTCAGTAATGATCGGTAGTAGGGAAAGAAGCAAATGCAACGTACAATACCAGCCACAGAGCTCAACGACGATGCTACGTCAGCTGTCTTTTCCTTCATACTTGGACGCTTAATCTGTTCTCGTTTCTCCTTGTCCTGGATGAGCTTGTACTTCTCCAGAATATCGTCCATTCCTTCTTTATCCAACGCGTCGTATTGTGGCCGGTACTCCTTCTGAATCTGGAGGATGGTCATTGGGGGCAATCCAGCTAGGATGGTGCTGTTTCAGTGTCGCTCGAATACACCAACCAGAAAACACTGGATGCAAAATAGCATATTAGCAGCAGAATTATTTGAGGAATATACAAGGATTACCTTTTGAAAACTTGAGAGAAACAAAAATATTTTTGTAACAAAATATGCAAAGATTATATTTGGCATCTTGCAACTAAAACCTAATGTCATGGTTATTTAATTCAAGAGTTGTCAAACATATTCCTTTCATATTTTTCTAGCAGAAATATTTTTAGTTTTCTAAAGTTCTCAAAAGATAATCCTTGCATATTTCTTAAATAGTTCTGCTACCAATATGCTATCTTGCATCCAGTGAAAAAGATGTACCTTGACGCCGTTCATACGCTATCACCGATTTGAATGCGTTGAAGTTGTTTGTTTCATTCTTTGGCTTCGTGAGTCTAACCCCTCCTTGGTAGACCATGTCAAGAAAATACGTCTGCTTCCTCTTATACTTCGTTGCCAGCCCGGTACACTTGGTGCGGATATACCTCCGAATTTTGGCAATTTTCGATCGGATGTTGGCGGCGCGTTCCTTTCGATCTCGCGAGCGACGGACGTGTTCAGTAGTGGAGATGGGGACATAAACACTCTCCTGATTGCGAGTTTGTTTCTTGAGGAGGAATGCTGACAGAACTGCGGCACTGTACTTCCTGGAGATGTGATCTTTGACGACCGGGAGCTCGACGGCGGTAGTGGGAGGCATGAAGGGTAGAGAATGATTGGGTAAAACGCGATTTTTTGGATGTGGCGAGAGGGAGAGGAGGTGGTTCACGAGGATCACGAGTCCACAGTATGGTGGTCTACGACGCCCCTGCAATCTCGATGGACTCCATGATAAACTGTGC
>JANHQD010001924.1:0-35424 GCA_024721195.1 Marasmius sp. AFHP31
TCCCTTGCCTACTTTTACGGCTCCTGTCCCAATCCATTTAGCTTACCACTATGTCCTGCAACTCATGCGAATCCAACTCTTCTCATATCTCTTCGTCCTGCGCCGAGGAGCCCGGTTCCATGGCACTCATCCGCATTGATCACTCCAACCCATGCACCGTCCTTGCCGAAGCGTTCCCGCATCCTACATTGAAGAGTTGTATTTATGCCGGAGTCGGCACTCAGTTCTTACCAGAATCGTTCCCTCGCGCCATCGCCGAAACTCACCTCGACTCTGTCTCCAAGAAGACGTTCTTCCGTGGAACCCCTGCTATTATGGATCCATTATTCGAGAAATTTCGTTTCGCTTCACGTCTCGTGGTCTCGGCCAGCAATGCCAAGGTGGAGAATGGAGAAATACTCGAAGGTATTCCTAAAGATGTCTTTAATACAGAACTCAGTATGCCGATCGACATAGGTTCGAGTGTCTTTATTTCGGTTACCAAGGCTCAAACTAATTCATCCGCATTAGCTCTTCTTGGATACCCACACGTCATCCTCGCAGACTCGAATACCCCGAATCTCTTCCGGATGGTCGGGTTTCACTCGCCTGAAGGAGTCTTTCACTTTTGTCAGAACCTGGAAAAACTGTTCATGAAGGTTGTTCAGTGGATTCACGGTCGCGTCAAATTGAGTATTGCCAAGGGCCTCCGCTCACAAGTTAATTGGGGGCGCTTCATCGATCTCACGCCTTACGACTTCCTGGACATGGTAGCGCCTGGGGTCACTAAGATCACAGGACCTATCCCCGACAGAGATGTCATTATGAGATCTCCTGAAGAGGAGGACATCGTCATGGACGAACCTGAAGACACTCTACCCCTTATCTTTCATCCCTTGGAATCGAACGCCGTCAAAGCTGGCTTACTTCTCCCTTACGATCCATCTCTACCCAATTTCGACGTCAATTACTACACTCCCTCCGCTTATATTACAGCTCGTGACGAAGATATTTACGAGCTTCTCGACTATCTCGTTGCTGATATCACAGGAGCAGTTGCGCTTTGAAAGATGGCACCGATACTGGGGGGGCTATGTGATGGACATAGGAAAGTAAGTCCCGGTCCCATCGTTCATCGCTACCGAGGCTCATTTCATTTCTGACTCAAGATTGACTCTATCCTTTATTGAATATGACTCGTAATGACTTGTATATGACTCGCACCAATGACTCGTAAATAGCTCTGAAAACACTTAAATACTTCGACATTATCTAGTAGAAAGGTATCGAATTCATCCTTTTAACTTACCACCTTCGAGTGAAGTGTAAGTGTCCGAACGACTAAGGTAGACCGCGAGTACGCTCACCTTAGCCGTTTCACCCTTTGATCAGTCGACTGCGGTTACGCTCGCTGATTACTAGGTAGAAGGGTTAGTTCTATTAGTTCACAAGCTTGAATATATCTTTCTGTGATTCTCGCCCAGTATCGAAAGCCGCGTTCTTTCACAGCTTCGCTCTGCATATATCACTTAGAAGATATTCAACAGTTTGGCGTTAGACTCACCTTCACTGAATTCTTCAAAATGAACCGAATCATTCGCGAGCTGAAAGATGGGGTTATAAGATTCAATATGTTGAGCGAAATCTGTAGTCCTCGGGTCGAAGCCTTGGAGTAGTTGATATTCATGGATGGTTTTGTACACGTGGGTAGCCCAAGAATATGAGAGAAAATAACAGTTGAGACGGAGCGCAGTTGGAAGCCCAAGATAGTGACAAGTCTCGTGTGAGAGGGGGGAGTCGCCATCTTCTCGAAAAGACCAATAGTGCAGTGAAGAGGTTTGGTATTTGAACCAGTGCTCATCATTGGGTGCGAAGTGGACAGGAGGAAGCAGTCGAACAAAAAGGTATGTTGGCTGTTGAAGTCGCCTTTGCCGTTTTGCTTTCGATCGAGAGAGGGAGCCGGACAACTTAATGGTAGGGTTGATGAGCACTGGGCAGCGGGAAATGGCATGTTAGCAGGCGGGAAAGGGGACGTGGAAACAATAACGCACAGAAAGCCTCCAGATTGTCTTCGACCGTTATCCCAAGCGCATGGAAAACGCTCCATGCTTGTGACAGCCAGGCAGCTCGTGCACTCAAACCCCACAATAACTCAAACCGCCTTCCATTGCCAAGTCGGAATCTGCTCTAACAGTTTAGATGAGAATATCCGCAATTGGGCAATGATCTTACCTGCACAAGCCATTCTCCAGCAAAGTTTCCTCCAAGAGATTATAGGAGCAGTTCCAGGTTTGACTATGATGGGCAGCAATGGCAATGGGGGTGTTGCTCAAAGTCGAGACAACCTCCACCGCGTTCGGGTTGACTAATTCAGGCACACAACCCCGGTCTGTGTTTTTGGCTGCCGTCCATTGAGTAAACATCCAATCCACTTCCCACGACTTCTGACTCGCAAAGAAGCGCAACACAGCGTCTTCCTGCAAAAAATCCACAGTCGAAGGCACGTCCCGCAATCGCATCATTACCCCCCACCCCCGCATACGTGAATCCGGCCCAGCCGGACCACGGCAGATGACTCCTCTCGCAGAATCAATCCACACCTCTTCTCCCCTACAACCCCATTGCCTCTGTAAATCCATGATTCGACTGTTTCAATGGTACTGATTTGGCTACTCACAAGTATTGTACTCAAGTACAACCAAACAAAGAAAGATACATGCGTTTCAAAGTGTGCAAGTGGGACAAGCTCTGCAGGAAAACTTCAGTGCTGCTCAGCCAACAGAATTGCCACCTACCATTCCGGAGGAGAAGAGATGGGACTGTCCCTATGTCAATGGCATACACCTGCGCAACCTGGGAGGATCTAGAGGGACTTGAGTATGCATAGTGCCATGTGATCAGTTTAACGCACAGCACTCTAGAATATGTCTGAAAATCTTCTTCGAAGGCCTGCAAAAGAGTCACTGAGCGTGTATTCTGCCGAATATACTGACGAATTACCTTGCGTGCATCTGGCCCACTGTAGGACACCGCTGTATACACCTTACCCGCGCTCCCATCCACCTCAGTCAAACAAATGGTCCTATCGACTTTCCACTTCTCACGTTTGCATTTCCAACATCGATGCCTCCGGAGCATACATGGACAAGCCCGCTGATACCGATTGATACCAATATCCCTCAACCGACAGAAGTCACCTTGCCTGACGTTTCGAAACTGGGTGGAACGTTAGATCTTCGCTTCCCTGCCATGGGCCAACCCAACGGAACCACTCACATCGTCAAACGCAGTGCGCTCCTTTTCCTTCTGTTGCACAATCTGGTTGTAATGGTTATGTTGGTCCCCTCCAACATGACTGAAATTACCGCCATAGATGCAAAAGTTTCGAGAATCAGGAAAATAGGATGACATGCGTGGAACGGGGAGGAATGGGCACAGGGGCTCAAGAAGAATGAAACCCTCATATACTTCCACCCGAAAGGGAGATGCTGTGGTCAGTCCAAACACACTGCATCCAAACTTTGCTCTAATGACAGATCTTCTCCCGACAGTACTTATATAGATATGAACTTTAGGCTCACAGCGTAGCGCTAGGCTGGGTCCTCGTCTCCCATCCCCATCCCTCTTGTACCAAAATCGCCACAACGTTCAATATCTGACGATTTCCAAACCAGATGAAGAGTCGTCTTGAGCAACGGCGACGTCACAAGCGTATACTGCTGAGCATGTTGCATGAACATCGTCGAATACTCAAGCACTCACCGGGCGCTGTGAACAGCTCTTCTATTCCACATGATCATCGAACTCATCAGACACTTCATTTAGAACGGCCCAGGCTCCGTGAGGGCGTCACGCCCAGCCTTCCAGCGCCCTTTGAGCCTGACTGGTAAAGAAACAAATAGCGAGATCGTCCGTTGAATCTCCACAAGAATCGAGATGACCTTTGGGGGTGGGAAATGGGGTGCAGGATAATAGCGACATTCAGGCCCGCTTCGGAGTTGATGAACCACCTCTCTCTCTCATACCCATCGTGTCGAGAGTATAGGTCAGAAGGCTTGATTATTATGCGATTGAGACTCGGCGGTTCAAGCGTTAACCTCGTACGTGCCACAAGGCGAGGTTCCGCAGGGAATCACGCGCACATCCCGAAGAGGGGCAATCTGCTTTTGAGAGCGAGGAAGGAAACAAGGAAAAGTAACGAGGTTACAGGGCGCCTCCCGGGTGAAACATGTCAGCCTTTTACAGGCGTGGCTTCACGTTGAACGTGTTTCCCCCTCCCCTGATCTCGCAGATGATCCCCGTCACGTCATCCAATAGGTCTCTTTGGGTCTGACCTCCTGTTCCACGGCCTATGGAATCAATGGGTTGAAACACGCATACTTTCACAGTCGACCATGTCGTCTATCCATCAAACAACCGCAGTTCGTACATTTTCCGGTGGTGTGAACGTCGAACGACGGATTTTAAGTATAGATATAGAAGAACTGCGAAAGCTTGCGTCGAGAACTCGACCTCGGAATTTGGAGAGTTGATCAAAACGAAAGCTGAGAAGATCGAAGTGACGACGGTCGAGCCGGTTTGATGAATGCCTGGCTCGTGGGAAACCCAAGGCCAAGTGGCAAGATCTAGAACAGAACTCGAAGGTGAGAGATGTCCCTTCAGACTCGAGTAATCATGCCTCACTCACCTTCAGCTAAGGTTCCAATGATCCAACCTGAAGACGTGAATGAGAGCGCCTAAAGATTGAATCAGCATTCCGGTTGCCTCGAGCGACCATCAAAGTTGCATTGATAAAGTCCAACAGCATCTCCAATGTTTCTGTCGACTTCGGGACGGTTCAAGGTGGTAAGTTCTATGCGGCGTGCATGCCGGACGGATTTGATGTAGCCGACTGTAGCTGTAACTGCTCACCCTGCTGCCTCAGTGAGTATTGCGTCCTCTCGACGGATAGAAACGGTTTTGCGGAGCCCATCTTGCAGCCTGCAGCCTGAGAACGCGACCATTGCTCGGAGCTCTTGGCCAGACTGAAGCCTTTACCTTTGCATTCGTTAGAACGTAATTCTTCTACACGCAGATGGGCAAGGAGTATGCTGGAGATGTGGTTGGAGACACGAAGAAACCAAAGATACGTATACTCCTATGGCAGTATCTGAGGGAGAGGAACCGTAGAACGATTTCTTAGTTGACGCACGGAAGAACACTTGAGAATGAGTATCTCACCTAGTACATTCGTAGATTCATAGGTCCATTAGCGGATACCAATCCTTCTATCTAGTGAATTTGTAGCCCCAGCGCCGTCTCAAGACCTATTTTATCCAGTTCCTCATACGCGACGGCTTCCCCTCATAGATTTGGTAGCTGACTCGACAGCTAGTGTAGGATCTATAACGCTTGTCCGAGCGCGTAGAACAGATCGGTGGGTTGTTTCTACTGAGCTACTATCGATATCAGGATCAAGACCTTGAGCCTAAATGTACATACACATTTCCACCTTGCACTGGTCGATATGAACACGGCTGGGTTGCATCGAATACAGATATAGTCGGAAAGTGCGCTGTTTGCCATAACCGTCTCGGAGTTTGGGCCTGTCTCCAACCAGAAAGAGACAGTGTGATAGGCGGAGAGAAAGCATAGAATCAATGTAGTGAGTCAACCATGGTTCCCGTGAGGCCTGAGGTGATGGAGGGTGATGGACACTAAGGACAGCGAGCACAACGCTTTGTCAGCATAAACGGCGCTGATCATGACAACGACCATCTCGTATCCCACCGTCAATGTGTGCGTTGATCCTCAAGACCCAGGTCTCGGTTTTTCAATCCCCTTCCTCCAGCCCGTTTGAGCGGATATTAGGCTCGAGTTTAGACGATCTCAACGGCTCCGAACATACCCAACTCCATGCCTATCTCAAGTTTCTCGTTTCCTTGCTCTCAACCGACACATCCTATCTATGTTCTCGATTCTTCGTTTCTCAGATTGCTTGAAGGACCAACGAAATCACTTCAAAACTACCAGACGGGACCCAACTCAAAGTCCCTAGGAAAATACTCGACATGTTGTCTGTCAGCGCTTTCAATGATCACGGGTCTCGCATGGCTCTTCACCTCGACCCTCGAATTGTCGCTTCGCACACAAGTCCTTTAATCACACAACATTCCAGGGATTCTGGATGCACAGGAGTTAGCTGGGAAAGAGAAGCCTCGAATAAATCTTGTACACCCTCGTCCCGCGCCTTCTACCGGCCTCGTCTCAAACCGTTTCGCTGATCTCGATCTACTTGTCTCTATATTCATCTTAATCTTCATGATCAATTCCGAATATGATCAAAGCATCTCAGAACGTTGAATGTCAAAGTGTTCGACCTCTTGGGCGCGTAATTTTTGGATTATACGTCGAACGATCCCGTTGGTTTGGCTGAAAAGCTGCACAGCAGTATAGGTTCGGCCGCTGCCTTGCATTAATATTGCCGCTGATGTATTCTATAGCTGTCATTAATACAGTGTTTATCGACATATCATAATTGTGGTAGGGCAAGGGGATATCGTACACCAAGGTAGAGTAGGCGTTGAAACCATACGTAGAAAAAACGAAAGAGACGGCATCTGGATTCTGGGATATCCTGGCAAGTTTTCAACATCTTACGACTCTCTTTTCACTCATATTCGAACGTGCTCGTTCAGGATCTTTCCTCTACAATACAACCTCTATGCATAACTCAAACACTGCTGTGATGAGGTGATAATACCACTTTCTCTGCCGCGATTACCCCGCATTCCCCGTCTATCGGAAGCTGAGACCACTTTGATTTTACGTTCTCAAGGAGCGCTTGTTTTGGTGACCAGGATACGAATGGGACGCGATTCGACCTTGAACACCACCTCAATGACAGTGGGGCTTGATTTGATGTACATATTAAGCTGAAGCGTTCAGCATTCCTCAGTTCATCGACATTACATCTGCCAGATGGCCTTTCACGGACGATTCACTTCTTGTTCCTTGACATGAACCCTTTCCAAGCATCTGAGGACTCTGCAGAGCATCGCGCACTGGAGAAGGTCAAGCACTCCCGATCTCTTTTATTGCCCATTTAACCTCGGGATTCTAAGTAATAGGTTTGACTGATGTACAGGGAATCAATCAGTTGGTTTCTTTTGGGTATAGGGCTGCTGTACGTTCTCGTCTGTACGTTTCACATGTCAACCCCCTCGATAAGCGTCTAGCCTCTTCGTTCTGGATTTCAGGTCGGATGGAATGAGGGTGTCTCGATCTTTTGGCGCTGGACGTGGGCCTGCGAGCATGTAGGTGGTGATTACACGTCGTCAAACGGCGGCGTTATCTTTGATTAGGCAATAAAAGTCACCGGACGTGCGTTCTTGACGCGTTCGACGTGTAGTTTGAATGCCAGGCGGGGTATATTCAACCAGATACACGCGCCAATCTATTCGTGGGTTGGAAACGAACATGTAATGTCTTCGATGAAGCATTACTAGTGAACCTTTGAACCTTCGCTGCTCGTGATGGCCAGAGGCAGCAAACGTGACTATAACCTTTCGATTGACATAGTCAACTCAGTTTGAGTCTTTCACTCATCCCAATATATGTACTCTCATGGTTGAAATTTTACAGTCTCACTGGTCAAGAGTCGGCTTCCCTCGCATCAACCACAGTGGTTGAACAATGTCTCGCTTTCTCTCGCTCTACCTTTGTTTAAGTCTTTAAGAGAAGCTTGTCTCCAAACTTACGAGTGTCAAACTACTATTGAAAGGTTCGGGGCTCCAGGCCATCCAGACTGGTGGGCCGCGACGGTCACTATGATACAGAGGCATGACGCAAACCACTTCTCTGAGACTTTACTGTGCGGCAGGTCGCTGGGACAGAGGGCATCAGGGTCTACAGTACTCCGATGCTTCGCCATGCAGAAGTTGTGGGTGCTGATTCGTAACCTGCAGATGAGGACACACAAATGACATCATAGAGATACCTTTACCTCGATATCCTTTCAGCTGTTGTTTCGGGCGTATATATCAGGTGATACCAATTACTTGCTATCCGGCACAGCCAACAGCTTGTTCTTATTTCGCGTATGGGATCCCAAGGCATCCGGGCTGAGTGACATACATTCCATGTTCAATGAATCAGCTCGAAGTTCGAAAGACCGCGCGAGTGATGACCGATGAAACGAGAGGCTAAACACAGGCCAAGGGTTAATGTCCTCCTCTCTGATCCAACGGCCCGCTGATTTGACCACCTCCGTGGGGATGGAAGTGAGTACACACCATATTTGCGGCGGAATTGAGAACAACCCGAGGGATTGTTGAGGTACGGAAAAGAATACGTATTCAGCACGTCCAGTCACTATATACGATATGTGCGACGAAGACCTATCCCTGTAGCTTATAATACAGAGTATGCGAGAATACCGCATCGCAGGGCAAGCACTGGGCAAATATATACATATGCACTGACAGATGACTCGTGTATTGTATGGAAGCTGGGGGAAATCATTAGCCGTATGCACGAATACGACGATTTACTCCTATTATAATCCTTCATATCATGATTCTCAGGAAGCTTCATGTAATTCACAATGATTCGTGAAAGTCGGATTAAGCAGCCAAAAAAAAAATCCGGATCGGCACCAGATCGCGCCGCCGTCACTTGCTCATGTAAGTACAGAGAGCTTGAGTAACTAGAGATTTGCATTGGATCGTACGATACACACACCGTACCAAGATATTTAAACAAGTATATGGAACATCGAAGCACGCGTGGCCATACACCCCAGAATGATCAAGAGATTCATAGCAATGGGATGAGCACACACGGAGTAGGCACAGTGCGCTACACAGTCGGGTTGAGGATTGACTTCAATAAACCGATGGAGAAGCGACTTACTGGCACGAAAGGTCGGAGCCCTCAGTAAGGGTGAATTTGGTGACGAGAAGCCACGATCGAGGTCTGAGGCCGCGAGATGTTGAGAGTCGCTGTGACGAATCGTATGGCTGTCATGCGTATATATGCCCCTTCTTAGAATGGCTTAGTGGGTGGATTCTGAGCGAACGAGGCCAAGAGACATACGTGTATCGGTATGAGGCGAGTGCGACGACGAGTGACTATGTTCCGGTACCAGCTCTTGACAACATCAGCAGTAGTGCTCAATGTTCATCCAGTACGGTGGAAGGTATTTGTGTTGTTGGGACCAGACGGGTCACAGCGAGAATTCAGGCTTGATTGCCACTTCTCATTGACTTGAACATGGTGATATCGGATCTGAAAAGATATTCGAAGATCTGGGTCAACAAGGAAGGAGGAACGAAAGATATGTATAATTTACGCACGGATTGAACGGTGAGCCCTAACAATTCCAGCATTTTGTTGACGAGGCTTTGAGACCAGCAGCAATGGGTGACAGAGACGATGGTGGTGGGAGGAAAGGGTGAGAGACCGGTTCTGGACGAAGGTAGCCCAAGCCGTTGCCAACATGAAGTTAGAACGCGTCATGATTCCGTCATTGAGGGCAACAATCGGGCAGCGGAGGGGACATGAAATCGAGGCGAGAAAGTACGCGTCCAAGCGGGGACGAGGAAGATGTTGTAGACGTTGGTGGTGGTCGAGGAAAGATTTCTGAGTTGGCCCCAGCACCTGATGACGCATATGACGCAAGTCTGGGACATGAACAAAATTGCGGGTGGGGATGAGGTTGGAATACAGAAGACAGCAGCTCCAGGCAGCCGAGTTCCTCTGTCGACGGGCAGGGAGCTGAAAAGGGGGACACGGCTGGATGCATTTAGGACTGTCGAAAGTGTGCCATAGACGCCTACAGATTCGATGCACAGCGTTGTTGGCGGCATTTGTCGGTGAGGACAATCAAATAGATCATTCGTAGGATAGGGATAGGACGTGCGTACTTGAGACGGGATGCTCGGTCAGGTTGATCTGGAGAAGCTCGGTTCATGCGTATCTGAGGTGGAAGAGTCGACGTTGAGGACGAGGAAGATGTTTGCAAGAGCGAGATGGCATCACCGATTCGAGGAAAGACATGGAGGAATTGACGTTGGATGGATTGGAGGTGGAGATATTTCTTTGTGGTCACGACCAGCCTGTAGAAGCGAATTGAGAGAAGAAACGGTTGAGAAGTAAGTTGAGACAAGGGCATGACAATCTTCGTCATTGGGTTGGTGGAGTTCTGGATGAGCGCGGAACAGTGGGTAAGAAGACGATCGTGAGGCGCGACTGGAAGCGTACCACAATTCTTCAGGCCCCAAACGTTGTTCTCTCTCACAACAAAATCATATCCAGCGACTCGTATCCTCATTGGCCGCCACCCAGTATCCTTGCACTTCCTGAGCCTGTCCATCCGTCGTTTGAAAACCTCTGACACGTTTTGTCGGGGTGAGCATCATCCGAATGACGACCGAGAACTTGAGTTGAATTAGTATTATGTGACACTGATTGCTGACGTTCAATTATCCTACCATCTACTGAACGAGCAAGGGTTCTGACAGAGTTTGGATTTTGTTTTGTGCTGGGTGTGTTCGAATGGTCAAACGTGGATTGGATGTTGCCGTGAGGTGGAGGTTGGGAACAGACCATGGTCAGTCCTTGGCGTACCGGCGCTTGATCCTCCCTACCTCACGCCCTCGTGTCGCATATCAACTCAACCTCTGCGGACATCCGACTCTCTGACTCGCGGTTCTGGAGGTGAGCCCCTGGTCGGCACCAAGGAGAACCAGCAGCAACACTTTGTCACAATGGATGGCGTCGACTATGATCACACCCATCTCGTCGGCACCACCTCATGTCTCTTTTCGTCCCCTTTCTCTTTTTTGTATAGAAGCTCTCAAGAACTTAAGATCACTGCTCGCTCAACAATCAAACTGTCACTTGTGCTGAGTGGCTGGCACACATCTAGTCGCTCATTGGCTCTTTCCTCGGCGAATAGCTTCTTTTCCTCGAGGGTTCGGACGTCTAAATCACTGAATGAGTCAACCTCTCGACAAGGATTTCCGGGTTGAACAAGGTCGATGTTCCCAAAGTTCCATTGACGTTGTACTCAAGTAGCCCTTAACAGATAGTCGAGGGTCCTGGCTTTCTCTGTTCGCTTGCTCCAGTACCTTTGCACTATCACGCCGTCAAAACTTCCCCACGCTCAAGCCCGCTTAGTCAAAGTGTCGCTGAGATTTCAATCCCGAACTCGTCAGCACTCTTATCTTCTGTTCTCCGAAATCCGGTCGAGATACTTATTCTTGACAATCTTCACAGACCAGAGGTCCCTGCGAATCAAAGCTACTAAAATACCTGCAACCTCCTCTACTACTTCATATTGCCTCGGATGACACCTAAGCGAGGCCCAAATATCGAATGCCTAGCAGGAGGAGAAGAGGGAGTGTCCATGGATGTGGACCTTGTAATTGAAGCAAAGGACAAGGATCGGGCTGTACTGCAGTTATACCGCACGTACGGTTTGGAAGAAGTCGAACACGGTTCGTATCAAAGGAACGTCCGAACGAATCACTCGCTGACACTTTCTTCCTCCGTCGTTCTCTGTAGAATCTCTTCGGCCTCTGAATGAACATCAGGCGAAGGAAATGAATGGGAGCAAGTCGAACAAAAGGAAGAAAGCAGAAGGGCATGCAGACGGTATGCATGACGGCGAACTATCAGTTAAGGCATTAGGGATTGAACCTCGGGCTTCACTTTCATCCCGCCCCTCGGACGTACTCTCAGTGCGAAGACGCAAGTCCAACAATGACTCTCACTCCCTGGATGATCATGAGGAAGTACAGGCTGTCACTAACTTGAAGGTTGCAGAAATGAATGCAAAGACTCGCCAAGGATCTCCTGGTACGTTGGTCTTCATCTCCAACCCGTTCTGGTGTCGTTCTGAATTTTTTCAGGTTGATTTCAGATCTTCAAACGCGTAACAGGGAGTGATACGATTAAGCTGGCTCGGAGAGGGAAGGGGGAACTAAAGGACGCGTATCGTAGACGTCAGCCAGGGAGTAACCATAGATGGCGATCTAGCAACGTACCGTTCGACGCCAGCGTTCCGTAACTCGACACATCACTTTCATGGTTTCAATAGAGTTCGACAGACGATTACCAATTCGATTTTCGATGCTGTAGTCTCCTCTTGTTCCCGTGAGCGCATCTAGATGGCAAACAGGCCTCAAGGCTCACCGTACCGTCCAACCTCGCGGGAAGTTGGTCAAATGTCATAAGTTTTATCCTCTCAAAATAATACTGTACAGAATTCACACCTGAGCGTCCCACCCCTGACCCACAAAGTAGTGGACGGATCCGGGCCGGATGTACATGGCAGTTTGTGGACATCTGCATTGTTTTCCCGACACCCCAATACCTCCTCGATATATCCTCGATATCCTCATTATCTACCCTCAACCTGACCCAAGTCCACACACGCTATGCAGCTTCCCGCCCTCCCGCCCTCATCCCGACAAACCTCGTGATACCTTATCCTTTTCGGTACTCTGACTCAGCGATCTCCCACCACGATTCCGGCGCTTCGCTGTCAGCGCCCTCTCTCCCTTTCGTCTCACCCTACAAACACTCTAACCCTCCTCGCATACTACGCTCATTACCTGAACACATTTGCTTTACTTTGTCTCCTCGCACCAGCTCTATCTCACGAGCTCGCTCTTCTCCTCGATTCGTCTCCACTGCCCATCCATTGCGAGGCTCTGGTATCAAGTTTTTTTTTCTTTCGATCTCATACACCATTTTTACCTTCTCATTCTATAGGCCTACTTTACAGGCGGGCTAATATCACCTCCTCAACTTCAAAGCATCAACATTCAACCCCTGCCTTACTCGAACCTTTTTTTCGCCACGTAACGATGAACCAGCGATGAAGAAATGAAGTTACTCTCGGGTCTACGCGTCGTGAATTGGGAGACAGGATATGTTTGGTTGTCGGTTGCGGCCTGTCCATGTAACGTCGAAATTGACCACTGTCTCTACTTTGTGAGTGTCACTTACTATTCGGTCAACGTCTCCTCGCATTGCTCACAATTCTTCTCCAGTTCCCATTCCGTTATCAACAAGTTGAAGGTCCTATCTTCATTGTATCCACCCACCCCATGTCATCACAGTATTGTATAAACATATACTTACACACTTGTAGTCTGTTTTGGTCGATCTAAACCTTTCAATCTTCTCTAAATCAATGTCAGGCTGCGATAGACTTCAGAGATGATTCAGAGCAATATATTTTTCTCGGGTCATGAAATGGTACATGTTGCAGATAAGAAGTATAGATAATGGTACATGACAGGTCTGATTAGAGGTCCTCCCCTTCAGAGGCGCCACCAAGACAACGAGTGGCAGGATGAGTGCTGGCACCCAGGTGCCTCTTTGAGGTTGGAACCCGAGTTCGCCTCGACCGGGTGGGCACGGCGTCATCGACTCCAGCGGTGGAAACGAGCTTGCGCTTCTTCCCCTGACCGGCGCTGGACTCGGGGGCCTGGGCCTGACTACTCGGAGTCACAACCACATCACATGCTGGCTCTGAGTTGGCGGGAACGAGGTCATTGGATGAGGGTTGGACAGGACCTTGCACATCACGCAGCTGAGGGTCGATGGCTGCGATATCAACATCTGATGCTCCTACACGAGAGGTTGAACCTCCAACAGCGTTATCTTCCAGCTCGGCGACTGCGGCAGTCGGACCAACAATCTCAGTGGTTGAAGCATTTGGACCCAGAGAAGAGCCAGAACGTTGAGAGAGGAAGGGTCGAGGTTTAGGTCTCGGACGAGAGGCATCCGGGGTTGTTGTAGCTGAGTCCAAAGTGGTCACAGGAACAGATGGTGTGTCTGGTGCGTCATCCACAGCGTTGGCGGGGTCCAGTACTGTGATGTCGACCCTCTTGGCGTACTTCGCCTTTGGGGGGGCCTTCTTCTTCTTGGGACCTGCCACCTTTTGGGGCTGTACGTCCTATGAAGACAAAAAATCAGGCGCTTGACAGTATGCGAAAGGTGAAAACGACTTACCTGTTCTGGAGGTGATGCGATCCCTGCCTCGCCCGACAATCCAGCGGCTGATGCGCCATCAGATTCGTCTTCTGCGCTCTCGACAGCCTTGGCCTTCCCTTTCCCGCCCTCCTTTTCCTTTCCCTTGCTACCCCGTTTTGTTCCAGCATCACAACACTTTTTTCGTTCCTTGATAACGACTGTCCCTTCCTCGATGCCCTTGTCCCGACCCTCTCTCCATGTGTCGAACTCTGAATCGTCAAGCTTCCGGAATGTTGCGTGACCATCGCGCCAAGCATTGCGCAAACGGAAAAGGTTGTCCACTTGGCTGAAGGAGCTGGGCTTCTGGAACGACAGACCTTTGGGCCAACCTTCGCAAACCACGCGATACCGGAGGGTAACACGTTTGTCAAATTGCTCGTATTGCATTAGGACATCCTGAGTCAAACATGCTTCGTCTAGATAATCTTGTATCAGTCTTCAGCCTCAAGACAATCCCATCAACACGTACCTAACGCCTCTTGAATGAGCTGCGAACATTCTGTCTTCAATGCGTCGGCTTGTTCCCTGGGGCTCTTGACGATCTCTGCAACGTAGCAAAACAAGAATATTATTATTCGGCTTCTCGTTCTTAAGGTATGAGACTCACTGGTGGGGTCACATCCTGCGACGGCCAGGGCTTCAACCTTCTTGCCAATATAACCAGTATTCCATCCTCGAACGATTGTCGGTAGGTAGTGTTGAATGCGAGGGTCAGTGAAGATCCACTGAGGCTTCATAATCTTCTCGGGTCGATTCTTCACCACCAGCATTACAGCTTCTATTCCAACGCGTTCCTTGAGCCCTTTCAACTAGAGAATGATCAGACAGCACGAATGACATGGCAGAATTGAACTTACGACTCCAGTTATCTGAGATACCGAAGAGGCACTGTCTGCTATTTTCTCCTTAATGCTGGGGTACTTGATCTTCTCCCTGGCATTGAGATCTCGCCTCGCCTTATACTCCTCGACCCCCTTCTGTCGCTCTGCCGGTGTCTGCGCGTCGTACTCGTGTTTGAACGTTGTTTGAATCTCCTGGATGGTCATAGCTGGTCCGTCGGCTCAGAGATGATAATATCAGCAATGCGAATGGATATGTATGAGTCGAGACCGTCTCTTACCTTTGCGAAGCTCGTATGCCTTGTTTGACTTGAAGGCGTTGAAGTCATTGACCTCGTTCGCTAGCTTTGACACGCGGACTCCACCCTGGAAAAACATGTCCAGAAAATAACGGGGTTTCCTGTCGAAGTCGAGGCCCATCTGTGCGCATTCCGCCCGGACATACCGCCTGAGTGCGCCAATCCTGAGCTTCATCTTGACGTAGTTGGACTTGCTGTTGTTTCGGCGTCGTTCACGTTCGGCGCGAGTCATAGCTGGGCGTTTGGGTTTCTTTCCCCGTTGTGACTTGGGCATTGTCGATGCTGGTACAACGACATTGTACTTGGCGGCAATCCCCTTCTTGACACCGACAATTCGGCCCATGGATTCGGCGAGTTGTAGAGGTGGGAAATGGAGAAAAGTGGGATAGAAGAGGCTGAGAGAGGCGAAAAAAACAACTTTTATAGGTCAGCATCGTCCCCTCAGATTCAGCCGGAAAATTTACCAGAATATTGGGATCTAGGGGTATTGCACATGGCCACATCTTGCGGTCCTTCAGAGGTGTTGCGAAAATTGCAAATTAGTGGTGGCGACGCGTTTGCAGTGTGGTTGGGTGATGAAGAAAGCAATCCAACATTGACGCGTCGTGTGTCATGCGACATGGCCCGCAATGTCTGGTGGGCCGGCCCCAACACCGGCAATCACCTGAAGGACTTGTCCGAGAATCGAGTTGGACTCAACGTTCAACAATCACCCCCACTATTCCGTTTGCGATATCTCTTCCCTCCCCCACCTTTCCTCTGCTATTCACCGACTAAGTATGCATAGAGATCATAGCTCAGGACCCAGTAAGTTGTCGATCTAAGTTCTGTACCTCTGATATACTTAACCGCCTACATCAACAGCTACCCCGGTCAAATCTCAGACTCGAACACGGTCCCACACACAGACTATCACCAAGCAAAGTCCCGGAAAATGTAAGGATTAGTGATTCTCTGGTTTTGGTCAATTTACTTATGAGATTAACACAGTCCTCACGCGTACCACTACCACAATCCATACAACTACAGTCGTCATCGGAAACCCACCCAGCTCAAGTCAGTCCAGGACATCAAAGACATCCTCAACGCACGATGACTCTGACGATCCCAACGAGGATGCGACCATCACTTTTGCTACCGACTCGGACAATGATCACACCCCAACCGTCGTTTCTGCTACTCCTCCCATCTCTCCTGCGCTGTCATCACGGCCCTCTCGTTCTTTACCACCAGCGTCCTCCCTCCCTCCCTCTAGTCCAGCACCATCCATCTCAGCCCCTTCTTCAAGACTCGAGCGCGATACTGAAGATCATATCACTGCCTACTATGAGCATCGCTATCCCGGGAAAGTCCCCCATCCCGATACGTTGATTCCATCAGCATCAAGGCCTACATACTACTACGTTGTAACGGCAGGAGTGCAGGTAGGAATTTTTACGGACTGGTGAGTATTTCAAACATCTTTCAGGTTCTCGACTGACTGTCATTCCCTAGGAATCACACATCGAGCCTTGTAACTGGGATCAGTGGTGCGGCCCACCAACGACAACGCAGGTTTCATCGGGCATGGCTAGTTTACAATCAGGAATACAGGGCGAGGCGTGTCCGCATCCTAAGTGAGCATCAGGATACTGCTCCGTTGCATGCACAGATCCAGGATAACGGCCTTGAAGATTTAGTAGATAATTTATCGTTGTAAATGTACCCCCATCTGTTTGTATTTCATTCGTTCCGGCTTCATCTCAATTTTCATACTGTCGCTTGATCTATTCTCCAGAATCCGATGATTTTCCAGACCGCCAAGGGCCCGTGAGGTTGCGAGTGGTAATCTGGCATCAATTTCCTACTTACTCACGCCCATCGAACCTTCAGAGCAACCACATTGTCACCCTTCCCTCCTTTGACCACCTCTCTCAACAAATGGATACTGATACTTCCAACACCGACGCGGAGGTATGTTACCACAATCCTATTTACTCTACTTCCTCTGTCTGATTATATTTCTAGCGTCCTACTACGTCCGATACGGTACAGCCTCTCAGTTCCAACACCAATGCCCAGGTACGCTGTACATAAAATTCCGCACAGTCCATGATCTCTAATTATCTCTCGAATATCTAGCCTCCGGAGTCCAAGACAGCTCACCTTCCCCCCGAACAACCTGAAGTAGGTGATGAGGAAACCGTGCTACAAAACCTCATCCTGACCCAGCATCAGATTTCCGGTAGTTCCTGGGCCAATGGCAACGTGGGTTGGGGTAACGACTTCGAGCGCACCGAACACGGTTGGGCTGACACGATCCCGAGCCCAAGGATAGTTTCTCTGACGACTGGGAGGGGCTGGGGTGAGGGGTATGGCGAGTCTGTATTCCAGTGGCGTACCCAGGCCTCTTCTGGCAAGCCCTCGCACAAACATATTGTTCTCTATGCTCGCCACGATCTTCATCGCATCCTTCAACCTCTCGGAGAGCGTAGGGACGATGGATTGAGTGGGGTGGCCAGTGACAAGTGGGCCCGAACTCTCAGTATGTACTACCGCTATCATTTTTTGCGTGTCCCAACACTGATTGTATCTTTTTATTGCAGTCGTCCGATCCCTCCCAGAAGCTCAGCATGCGCAAGTCCCTGGTCCAAATTTCACTCTCGCAGAGGTTCGGGAACGTCTGGCACAAGTGGAAGCCGACGTCTCCGCTACCAAAGCCAGTGTTATTGGGGACCTCAAACGGTTGAGTGCCATCAAGGCCGAACAAGAGCCCCTTCGTTCAGCGCTTCGTGCGCTTGACAATGAACGAACTTCTCTTCTTGACAAGAATGAAGAGAAGGAGCGCACGCTCAAGGATCTCGCGGAGGTTCAGGCCGACTTGAAGGACTTGGAGGCCCTGGCAATGGCCTTCTGCTGAGTCTCGCGCCTGTGCTTTTGTATCTTGTAGCTTCCGCGTCGATGTTTATATAGTATTCCAATGATTCGATACTCGTCTTGCCTCCCTCTATATAGTCGAATGAACTCTGAGAACGAACAAATGACGAATGACCTTCCAGAAGTGAATCGGGCCTCAGGGACTGATAGAAACAGTCGAACAGTCAATATTATTGAGAGGGATAGGCTTACGCGATCAGTATTACTGGGCTAATAGGGATTCAGGTGAACTTCAATTCATTATCGAGGCAGCAGGAATTGACCTTCACCTTAGATACTTTAATACAGGAGTCTTTATGTACATATCTATATACCCTGAAAAATTTGTGGTGAGTGATCGCTTGGTGAAAAAGTCAGGAATTGGGATTAGTGTCGGTTCGTGTTTCATGGGTATCCGCTACACCTTGCTTTACTTCCACTCTTATGCCTCGACCAAAACTTTACCACAGCAAGGCCGAGCGCCGAGAGGCCAACAGGGTCAAGAACAAACGTTTCTACAAGAAGTATGTGCCCTCTCTCTTTCCAAATATCCCGCTAATTGTTGCGTTAAGACATTGCAAGGATATCTTACTCTACAAGCAAGAGAAACGCGATGCGGAGAATCGAGCCATTTGTCATGAAGTGCCGCTTTTCCCCCTATCTTTTCCTTTCTCAGCGCCTATTCCCCTTTCAGCGCTTACTTGTTTCTTTGACGCCTACCAGACGCCCGTTTCCCCTTCCCACATATCTCCTTCTTACACTATTGTCTTCTACACCTTCTTCACGACCCATTCATTCTATTGTTCTTATTGTCTTCTCTCATCTCCTAGTTACTCATTCCGGACTCGTTATTGTTTTATACTTGACTACTATTGTTTCCTTATTGTTTTCTTATTGTCTTTCCTATTCGTTCACGACTCATATCTCAGACCTCTGACTGGGTATATAAGCTAGGTAGTTTACACCTGGTCCCTCATCTTGACCTCTTGTCGTTGGGACCAGGTGAGTAGTTATTTCTGTCTTTCTCTATCTGCAATGTATCTGACTTGTCGTTGGGACCAGTTCTTCACTCGCTCCTGCTCTCTGCTCGCTGCCTCTGTCCTCTCGGTTGTCGTCTCTGCTAGTCGACTTCTACCGCCGTTGCTTTTATAGTCTTAGCGTTTAGCGCTTTAGGACACCATTGAGATTCAAAGGTAAGTATTATATCACTACCTATCTATCATATTCTCACTCTACACAGGACACAAACTCGTAAGAAACGCCAAAGGGAAAGGGACGCCGAGAGAAAGGAGAAGACTCCAATTCCCACTCGGGCGGTGGAAGTGCCAGTGAAGGCCTCAAAGGATCCCATGTCTATGCTTTCCACAAACCTCAAACTCTGCATTAGGTGCGTTATTCACTTCTCGAATTACATATCTATACCTAATACCGATCTAGTGAGCTGGAGCTCAAACTCGAGGAACACAAACAGGATCATCGAGACCTTGTCGACTCCGAGCCCGGGAAGTATGTCGAAACCCTCTGCAAGGAAACAATCCAATGGAAACAAGCTACCCGCCGCTCCTTCATGCAAAAACCCACCTACCGAAACCCTCTCTCGACTGCACGAAGTTTGTTCGAGCGCAAACTGGGCGAGTACCAGTCAATGGAAGATGAATATTTCTATGCCGTTCGCGATCAGGTGGGACAATTCTGGGATGAAAAGAGGGGTGAATTTACCATATACAAGGAAGTGGTTACGGAGTTGATTGGGGTTCTGAAGAGTCTAGAGGACGCTGTGGATAAGGCTGATGTTACCCTTGAACTTGTGGACTTGTCGGTAATCTATCATACCATGTATTACTGGTCCTTTAACCGCCGTTGAGCGCGTACCTGCCTGTTGTTAGTATCCATCAATCGACTTGCCGCTTCACTCTTTACCATCATCACCGCGATGCCGTCGAGGTAGAACATCCCCATTGCTTCGTAGTTCTCTTGCTTAATCAATATAGTCATTCGTCTGAAAAGGCTGCACTGGTACGGGATGCCAAAAAACGAAGGAGGGAACGAGCCAAAGCCCAGTAAGTTGGTCAGCCTTGTCATATCATCATGGGACTCACAGTTTTCTGGCTCTGTGCAGCCAACGCCGGCTGGACGCACAACGAAAACTCGACAACAGGATGGCTGGTTTGGTGGATGACGATGAACATGAAGACCGCTCAAAGGATGTTGACCTTTTCCAGTGCGATGTACAGTGCGTCCACATTTTTACTACTGTGAAGTCCATACTGACATTCTCCAGGTATTACGAGCGGCATCTCCGCGTTCTCAGGACAACACTTCAACGGGAGCTCAACAACGATCCTCGCCAGTACCTCGAAAACCTATATCAAGAACTTGTTTTATGGAAAGCCGCTAAACGCCCAGTAGTCTCTCCACTCGACCACCCTCTTGTAATCCTCCAGTCCCTCGAATCATCCTCCCACAAGATTTGGCGGCAACTTCGTGCGACGGTAGGAGACATACCTCTCACCGAGAAGTACTGTCACCTCCACCATGTCATCCTTCACATTTGCAACTGTGTCGGCGACCTACACGTTGCTCTGCTTGAAGAGGACATGATGGCCGATGTAGATGAGGGGGAGCTCAGTCGATATATGACACTGGAGAACAGATATGGTACGAGACGCCTGAAACTGTTTGACGCCGCTATGCAACATAAGTATGATCTAGCTGGTCTGTAATTGTGTATATCTCGCAGTAACAAGAACTGAATCAATTCAAACAAAATGGATGTGAACAGTGACAGTTAATTGTTACTAGCTACAACATCAAGATTCTATTCCTTACGTGTGCCTCTACCTCCGGCGTGGCATGGACCTTGACTTTCCGGGTCAGAATGAGTTTTGGGGGTGACAGCCTATTCACCATCTCCTGTAGTTGCCAATACCGGGCGTCCGCATCGTCAAACTGGGCCTGGAATCTCGCCATCATCTGGGTCCATTGCTCAATCACCTCCGGTGTAGCCCTATCAGCTTTGCGCCGGGCCCGAGGGTTTGGGTTTGCGAGTTTCCGCTCATACTGGCGCACTCGTTTCCTATCGGGCCGTTGGTATCAAAGTGTGGATAGCGTATGCTGATACTTACTCCATGATCTCCTGGAATGCCGCTCTCTCCAGCATCCTATCACCGACGTCTGGTCAGCGGTTGTAGACTCCCTGAGAACCGAGCATGCACATACATTCGATGATAGCGTTCGATTGTTTCTTTCCGGAAATTCTGGCATGATTCAACCAAATCTGGAATCCTTTCTAGTGGATATCCGTGCAAACCCAACCACTGGGTCTCTGCTCGCCCTTGTAGCCTCAAGCAATTTAGCCAAGGCTGTTGAATATTCATGCCAAGTCAAGCTGCGAATGATCAGGTGTCTTCAAGGCTCAAGATAGCTGAGATGTGCTTACCAGTTCGAACTTGAGCGTGTGGAGATGTCGAAATATCTCAGGAATTGATCAATAGAATTTTTTGGCTTTTAAGTATGGATTAACCTCGCGCCGCGCCACACATGTCGTGAAAGATCGTGATCGTAAATGTTATTTGAATGAATACAAGATACAGGCAAATCGTACATCTGGTTCGTCAGTACGGGGTCGTCAACGTTGAATAGAGATCCCCTCGAAATAGTCCAATAGTCCATCCACATCCGTTTCGTCCCCCTCATACTCGGGCAGGATATCAGAGACATTTGTCGGATTGGATCCGGAGTGATAGCTGCCGCCTGTTCGGGTCAACCCTAGCACGATGGTCGCCCACGCTGGAAGGGGTGCGGAGTCGGTGATCGCAGGGTCACGATCCGTTCGTCGGCCAGGAACGAGGGTGCCTCGAAACAAGTTAGCATTAGCTCAGGTGAATGAAAGAATACAACAAGTTGACTTACCAGAAAATCCTTCAAGTTCACTCGTCTGTACGAGCCGTATTGCAATATGGCCATCGAGCTCGACCATAACTACCATCCTCTCGTCAATCTCATCTGCAAGGAGGTCATTCCCTGCTATACTCTCTCGTTCGCGAGCGTGGAAGTGATCAGCGTGCTCATCAATCATGAAGCTGATTAACCTGCGAATTTCAACGTTAAGCCGAGTGATCTCCTCACGCGCACGCTTGAGCCCAAAGTAAAGCCGCATGCATTCTCGGTTGTTGGGCTGGGCCCAGGGTACGTTAGTGAGGTCGAGATGTGTATCCTTCAGTAAGTCGAAGTCCGCCAGGGTAGCCATGTCCAGGATGTCCCTCCACTCGAGTTGGCGTCGCGGTGGATTCATGGTTAGAGCGGTGGTATTGTACTCATCCAATGCCTTTTGAATGGCCTTCGCTCGAGCTCGAAGTGCCTGGGTAATCTTTTCGCGTTGTTTGTAACCTAGGAAACTGTTAGCAAAATCACCTGAAAGGCTATAAGTCTACAATGACATACTGACGCCGGACATGTTGAGTTTGGTTAGTTCCAACAAACGCTGCACGACCAGACGCTCCAATTGCTCCAAGGCCCGGCGGTAGTTCCGGCCCCGCATTGCGTAAAGAGTGTCCTGATACTCTTTGTCCGTTGGCTTCCACCGCCGGAAGTAGTCGTGCTCGTTCTCGAAATCGAGAACTTCCTCGAGTGTTGCTGAATAACGGTCAAGTGAGGTGCGGGAGCGGGTATGCAGAGCCTGGAGTTGCTTTGCTGTGAGCTTCTTCGAGGCTTGACCGCTCTTGTACCGACCATGTGCTTCATCGGCGGCTGCTCTAAGGATAAAGGTTAGTTGCCGAATCAAATTCGTGAAACCGACGAGCCAAACTTACTTGAGTTTGAGTAGCCTCTGCAACAACTCAACGTAGTCCAGTCAGACTGTCACCTCAGGTGACTCCCCGTGGTCCTTGGAGAAATGCTGAATCTCGTCTTGAAGAAATCGTTCACAGTCTGCGTCCGTGACTCCCCAACCCTCGCACAGCTCACGAAAAAGCGGCCCGTCGGTTGCGATTCTCTTGAGAGCTTGGCGGTAGTTCTGATAGATGAAATTTCCTGACAACAACGATCAATTACAGGTCTGGATCACAGCGGTTACTGCACTTACCCGAGGCAACGTGTTTGTCCTTATCGCGGAAATCAAAATGTTCCATCAAAGCCTGATGTCGGTGGAACTCCGTGGCGAGGCGGGTGGTCAATGCGAGATGGTTTGATTCGGAAAACGTCCGCTCACATTCCTCAAAGTCTTCCAACCCGACACCCTCGGTGTACATCGGATGCCAGCTGACCTGGCACTTCCGGTTGTGGGCGTGTCCATGGAATGCAGGCACGACACCCTTGAGTCGGAAGGCAACGACCTGGCTTCGCAGCTTCTCGCTCCGGAGTAATGTCTTGTAAAAAGCGCACATGATATCATACCCGAGCCCAAGGTCCTTACCATAACGGTCAAGGAGGGCTTTCACGTTGGCCAACGGGTATTTCATGCTGTCAGTGCGTAAGTCTGTGCCTGGATAGAGAGCTGACTGAGGACTTACAGTTCTCCGCTTCGTCGCATGTCACATAAGACGAGAACGTGCCCATGTCGGCACACCGAGAGAAAGATACCTGATACTGAGAAAAAGGCGAACATCTTCTTGTTGGCATCTGGACCGGCTGCCTTCCATCGCTCGACACAGGGACTGAGGGCATCTGCAAGTTCGTCAAACTCGTCGTCAGTGAGCCCAGGTTCCTGATTGGCACCGGACTCCGGCTCAGTCGAATCGATATCCGGCATCGTGTTCTAGTAAGCAGGAATAGGTCAGACTCAGAGGGTCAGAACAAACGGAGGCCAGATTCATACCAAACCGTTTCGCCTCGCGTTGGCGACCTCGTCTTGATACCTGTCGACATACTCTGCGTCTAACCAACGCGGGTGTTTGATAGCACGTGTATCCAATTGTGTTTGCCCACGTCGCTTGCTCGCATCAACAAATTTAAGGGAGTTGTTGCCATCCATGGCCATGAGTATCGTAGGGTTGAGAGGGACTTCATTATCGAGGGTATATGTACAAGGGGGGCAGACGTTGCGAATAAAGTGTGTTTGAGAGTCACAACCCAGAGCATGATCCACTCGTTGTTGAACTTCACGTTGAATTGATAGGTATACATCGTAGGCGACCCGGAGTTGTTGCTCCAAATGAGGTATGGGAAATCGCTGGTGAATGAGCTCAGTACACGATTGAAGTGGAGACAAAGGGAGAAAGGTTACCCCGTGTATGTTTGTGAGGGTCCGCGACAGACCGGACATACTGTATCTTGGGCAGACACGATGGATTTGTCGAAAGGTTTCCAGGAATCAAAATGAAAAGGCGATGTTTGGGTCATCAGGACTTCCACCTAGGAGTCCGTAGCGGGCGAGGGTCTTGTTAGCGGTGAGGGATCCACGAACATGCCTTAGCGGGTCAGAGTCCCGGTGTTCTAAAGTGGCCAGGTAGATAAGTAGAATTCAATCAAAGATATACGTCGACATACCATAGAACTCCATCAACACGATCGTCCATGGCTCACCCTCGCATTCTTCATCACGATCCGGTGAGCCCTCGCTCTGGTACCTAAGATAAGCGTCCACCAATCTCGGGAGCTGGCGCTGCCAACTTTGGTTCTGGTCTTCAGTGCGGTGGTGCCGCTGTCTCATATCAACATGCCTGAAGAATAATGAGCCCAGGCTTCGCAACGTTATGGAGCTCACTCACCTTGGTGCTTCCTCGAGTAATGTGTTGAGCAACGTGTGATATCCAAACTCGCCGCCGGCATTGCTATTGAAGGAGCCTTCATCGCCCACGGGAACTTGAAAATCATCGTCGTTCCACTCATCATCGTCGGGAGCATCAGGGTTGTAGACGGGGATGTCGGAAAATAAGGTGCCATGGCTGGATGAGTTGAAGAGGTCTTGACCCTGGTAACTCAGCACTGAGATAAGATGACCGTAATTCAGAAAAAGGAGAAAAGTAAATAGAAAAGACCACGCACAGTCCCACATATGACGAATCTGGGCCTTGGCCTCAGTCCATTGGTGACCTCTTCTGTCATCTTTGTACTCCGTCTCAACCAGTTCGTCGTCCTCGTCGAAGGTAATAACGTTGACAGTGTCGGCTAATGCATCGTGGTGTCGTTTTTGTTTTGGCATTGATAATAAATATAAAGATTGTGGATGTAAAATGAATGTGAGGGTAACGAGCGGAAGTAGTCTGTGAGGAGGGAATCCGAGGGATAGAGTGTGAGGAATAGAGTGTGAGACGAAAAGGGAGAGAGGGCGGTGAGAGATGCGCCGGAATGGCGTTGAGGAAGTGCTGAGTCAGAGAGCGCCGAAAAAGGTAAGGTGTCACGAGGTCTGTCGGGAAGAGGGCGGGAAGGCGGGAGACTGCATAGCGTGTGTGGACTTGGGTCAGGTTGAGGGTAGATAATGAGGATATCGAGGATATATCGAGGAGGTACTGGGGTGTTGGGAAAACAACGCAGATGTCCACAAACTGCCATGTACATCCGGCCCGGATCCGTCCACTACTTTGTGGGTCAGGGGTGGGACGCTCAGGTGGAATTCAGTCGCAGGAGCACAATAGAATATACGGGAAGGACAATTCGGAGCACAGAAATGGAAGAAATTCATGTCGATGAGACTCAGTCTAAGTCTTCCTTTGCCTCCTTGTTCCGACGGTTGTCCTCGATTCTGGTAGGTGACCTTGGAGCAGCACATACGGGCCATAACGAACGTTGAGCGATTGGCCTGATGTTCGAGATGAACGGCCGTGGTATCCAATGTCGTTGAGAGACACTAACGGGAGGTCCTCCATCATGATGACGAGTGAGTGATGTATCTGCGATGGCGTACTCAACCGTGCTCGTGGAGTATACAGGCGTATGGATGGTCGAGTCTGGAGGGTGGCTGACCGTTGGGCTTATGTTAGAGGCACCGGCGAGAGCATTGTAGAGGCTGTTATTGTCGGTGAAATCCGGGGACGTGGCCGACCATCCAGTATTCTTGTGTGTGTCGGTTATGGATATAATAGTGTCGGACCTGATAGTGGAGACGTTTGGGTTGGTGTAGGTTGATATAGGCTGAGCACCATCCTCTTTACGCGTCTCTGAATGTGACGTTGCAAGCGATCCTGTGGGCTGAACGGGGAAAGATGGCGTGGGGAGTACGACATTGGGTGAGGTACTATCTGAGAAGGGAACTGTCTCGGAGATAGAAGGGAGGGAGGGGCGCTCTGTGGTCAGGGTGGAGAGGGTGGTATACTGCGGGTAAAAAGTTTGTGAGGTGATAGAACGAAGGAGGTAATATTTAACACACCTCGAGTACCTGATCCTGACGCTGTTCACGTCTCTCTATTCCTTCAAACTCTCCCCCAGATCCAGCACCTGCCGTCTGCCGTTTGCCAGCGCCATGGTCAGTCTTCGTGGTGAGTTTGCTTGTCATGGAAACGGCGGGATCTGTTGGAAGGTCAATATACAATTCGCGCAATAATGAGCTATAAGTTATACGCACCCTGGGTTCGAGCATCGCTGCTTGAAAGCGAGTCTTCATGAGGGTCTTTTCTCTCTTGGGTGGCCGATATATGTGCCGAGTTGGTGTAGGTATCATCGTCCGAGCCGGTGTAAAAAAGTGCTGTGAGTAAACAATCGTCCGAGTCGTAAACATCTTCTGGGTGGGAATCAACGGGGGGCTCAGGTGATCCAGTGATTTGCTCTGCATAAGTCACTTAGAAGATATTTAATGAGTTGGCATTGGGCTCACCTTCACGTAGCTCCTCGAATCGAGCCGGATCATCCACGGGCTGAAAGATGGGGTCATCATATCCAATGTGTCGAGCAAAGTCTGTAGTCCTCGGGTCGAAGCCTCGGAGTAGTTGATATCCATGGATGATTTTGTACACGTGGGTAGTCCAAGAATGTGAGGAAAGATAACAGTCGGGACGGAGCGCAGTTGGAAGCCCAAGGTAGTGACAAGTCTCGTGTGAGAGGGGGGAGTTGCCATCTTCTCTAAAAGACCAATAATGCAGTGAAGAGGTTTGGTATTGGCGCTCATCATTGGGTGCAAGGTAGCCACGAGGAAGCGGTCGAACAAAAAGATATATTGGCTGCTGAAGTCGTCGTTGCTGTTTTGCTCTCGATCGAGAGGGGGAGCCGGACAACTTGACATAAGGTTGGGTGAACACTGGGCAGTGGGAAATGGCATGTTAGCAGGTGGGAAAGGGAATATGGAAACGATAACGCACCAAAAGCCTCCAGATCGTTTTCGACAGTTATTCCAAGTGCATGGAAAACGCTCCATGCTTGTGACAGCCAGGCATCTTGTGCATTCATTGAACCCCACACAATCAAAAACCATCTTTCATTGCCAAGTCGGAATCTGCTCTAACAGTTTAGACAAGGACATCCTCAATCGGACAAATTGATCTCACCTGAACAAGCCATTCTCCAGCAAATTTCCCCCTGAGAGGTTATGGAGGCTGCTCCAGGTTTGAAGGGCGGCGATGGCAATGTGGGTGTTGCTCAAAGTCGAGACAACCTCCGCCGCGTGAGGGTTGAGTAATTTAGGCACGTAATCCAGGTGCACGTTTTCGGCTGCCATCCATCTAATAAATGTCGAGTTTTTGGCTGCCATCCATACAATAAATGCCCTATCCACTTCCCTCGACTTCTGACTCGCAAAGAATGTCTCGATGAGTACCGAAATGAAGAGTGAGCCCATTTGATTTCCATAAACAGCCGTTAGGGTCGGAACGGCGCGCTGGATACTTCTCCCACACCCGTTGGATCGAAAATATGAGTATTCGACGTTACACCTCGTGTAGGCCACCAGACGTTCCGCAGGAGAGGTGATCTGTTTGCGAGGGAGTGATCACTGCGCGGAGTGGAGTGAGATGAAAAGAGACGACAGAACTGGCGTCTTCATAGGAACGCCCGGTCGAGGAGGTATCGGCCGAAGGAAGGTCAACAGACTCGATGGATAGAGGGATAGTGTGAGATTCTCGGTTGGAAGAGAGTGTGACGTAGTCAACATGGCAAACCTGGATATGATCCATAGGTATCATACTCCCAGGTGGGCATGCTGGATAGCGGTGTGGAAAGCTGTAGCGGAGGGAATATAGGCTGGGATTCGTCGAAAACACATCTCTGTTTGGATGGGGGGAGATGAGTCGTAAGCTTTGGCCAAGCTTCTCGACCGTCTGTTCGTCAGCGCTCAAAGAGATTGCAGATGATGCCAGATGAGGTTGGAATACAGAGGACAGCGACTCCAGGCAGCCGAGTTCGTCTGTCGACGGGGAGGGTGTTGAGTAGTGGATATGACTGGATGCATTTAGGACCGTCGGACGCGCGCCATGGATGCCGACAGATTCGACGTGCAGCACCAATGGCAACATTCGTCGGCGAGGACAATCAAGTAGCCCGAGTAGACGATGTACCATCTCCATCAAAACCATCGCCCGAATCGTCCAAGACTTTCTGCCTCAGCTTCAAACACCAACGATTTTTCCAGTCCATGGGCAAGCGCATCCGGTTTCCGCTACCATCATCCACATCCAACAGAACCCAATCGTGAACCACTCCAGTCTAAGGGTTATCCCGTAGTTCGTCGTAGTAGATGTCGACGAGACACAAAGCCCTCGTTATGGGGGACAGTATTTTCCATAGCAAGTAATATCCGTAGGATAGGGATAGGATATGTGCGCTTGAGACGGGATGCTCGGGCAGGTCGCTCTTGAGAAGCTCGGTTGAGAAGGAAGGGTTGGTATTGAGGATGAGGAAGATGTTTATGAGGGCGAGATTGAATCGCCGGTTCGAGGAAGGACATGGAGGAATTAGCGTTGGATGGATTGTGAACCAGCCCGGAGAAGCGAATTGAGAGAAGAGCATGGCAATCCTCGTCATCGGTCGGAGGTGTTCTGAACGGGCACGGAATGGTGGGTGAGAAGACACTCGTGAGGTGCACGACTGGGAGCGTACCATAATTCTTCATGCCCCGAAATCTACTCTCTCACAAGAAAGACATACCCAGCTTTTTGTACTCCTATTGGCCCCACCCAGTATCCTCGCACTTCCTGAACCTGTCCAACCGTCGTTTTGCAGAACCTCAGACGCGTTTTGTCAGGGTGAGTATCCCGAGTTGGATTAGGATTATGATAGTGCCGACATCCGATTGTTTCTGCCTATCGTCTAATGAGCGAGCAGGGCTTCCAAAAGAGTTTGGATTTTGTTCTGTGCTGGGTGTGTTCGAACGGTCGAACGTGGATTGGATGTTGCCGTGAGCTGGTGGTGGTCAGTCCTTGGCATGTGGGCGCCTTAGCCTCTCTGCCTCACGCCCTCGCGTCACATCTCCCAAAACTCAACCTCTTCGAACATCCGGCTCTCTGACTCGCTGTCCTTGAGGTGGGCCCCTGGTCAATGCCAAGAACAACAAGCAGCAACACTTTGTCACCATGTACGGCGTCGACTGTGATCACATCCATCTGGCACAGAGCTCACATATTTTTCATTTTGTTTTGTTAACCTCTTTCCGTTTTTCGCAAAGGAGCCCTTAAAACCTGAGGATCTCCATTCAATTGACGCTGCACTGAATGGCTCGCACTCCTACTCGTTGACGCTTTTCTCAGCGGCAAATAGCTTCGCCCTTCTTCCTCGAGGGTTCTGACGTCTATCGTACTGAATGGCTCAATCTCAGCCTACAAGACTCCTACGTTCACACCCACGTCCTCGTCATTCACGTTCACAGGCCCTAAGTCTGCAACTTCGCCCACTCAAAACCCACAGTATCTCACGGATACCTTGCTGTTTTCCTCCCTACCTTGAATGGCCTATTCCTCTCCGAGATATGTCATCAAGAATGGCGTTCAACCCAAGCGTCCTTGATCTGCAACGACAACAGCGGTACCCTCGGCTGGCTCCCATCCAATCTTACCACTCTCTCCACCAACCCAACGTGCTTCTCTCTGGCATCGATGTTCGAATCGCCACTTCCCCCTCCTACCCCCGTCCCCTCATCTGTATCGTCAAACGCTTCTCTCGTGCCCCTCCGGCCTCCAACAACGAACAGAGTGCCTTCAGTTCCGACTTCGGCTCCGTAGCGCCTTGGCCGGTAGACAATCTGTTCGGAGGATACTACGACCCATGGATGTTGATTTGCTCATACGAAGCCTGCCCTCCTCATACTCATTTCAATCCAGGTTCACCTTCAACTTCCGCCTCCTCATCGCCGACATCACATGCATCAGATCCAGGTTTATTCAGTGCAAAAGATTGGCTCGTCGGAGGCTGGGGATGACAACCACTCGGATTGCCCTAGATCAAGGGAAGATGTACGCCAACGAATCGCTGCAGCAGGTTCAGCTTTCGTTGATGTCTCCCCGACGGCAAAGAAGTGCCCCGACAGCGAGGAAGAGTGTAGACAACGCCCCTATTCCAATTGCCCGGGCAGGAGAACTCTGGGTACGTCGGTCTTTGTTTCTAACCCGCCCTAGTGTCATCCTGATATTTTTTGTTGATCTCAGCCTTCAAGCGCGTAGCCGGGACAGGCTAGATGAAGCTGGTTCGGAGAGGGAAGGGGGGAACCAAAGGATGCGTATCGTAGATGTCAACTGGGGAGTTTCTATAGTCGACCAACTAGCAATGACCAGCTATCCGTGATTGGCGATTGACGGATAGTTGCTGATAGAATACGACAGATGCCGGTTTCGCTTTTCGATGCGGTGGTCTACTTTTATCCTCGTGAGAGCTTCGAGAGGGCAAACAGACTGGCCACAGCTCTAGAAATGTCGTCCGTAGTATGACGTCCAAACTCACCGGAAGCCGGGATTGGTGGTCAACTGTTAAACGTTGAACATTCCATCATTCATATCCTAACTAGAATCATTTTACAGACATACGCTACAGAAGGTTCGAAAATGCGAGAGCATAGGTACAGGTGGGGTGGGTGGCAGGTAATCAAGGACGACTCGGAGCACGGAATGGAAAATGCGAGAGTATGAGTAAGTTTCTGAGGCTCAGTCTAAATCGTCGATTCCGTCATCGTCACAACAGTTATCCTCGCTTCTGGTAGGTGGCCTCCGAGTAGCAGGTACTGGCCGTAAGGAATGATTAATGATGGGTGATATAATAGGCCTGATATTCGAAGTGAACGGTCGTGGTATCCAGTATTGCTGAGGGGCCCAAGTTGGGGCTTCTCCATCGCGATGATAGTCTTGAGGCGGCACATACTCGAGCTCGTTGACAGGCTCAATTGAGCTTGTCGAGTGGACGGGGGTGTGGGTGCTCGGGTTGGGAGAGTAGCTGACCACCGAGACCGTGCTGGAGGCGAGAGCATCGTTGAGGTTGTTATTGTGGGTAAACTGGGATATGGCCGACAATCCGGCATTCTTAGGCGAGTCAGACATGGACACAATGGTGTCTGACCCAATAGAGGAGACGTTCGGGTCGGTGTGGGTTGATATGGGTGGAGTGAGGGAATATGGTCTGGGGAGCACGACGTTGAGTGACGTACTATCCGGGAAGGGATCCGTCTCAGAGATAGAAGGAAGGGAGGGGCGCTCTGCGGTCAGGGTGGAGAGGGCGGTACATCGCTAGAAGAAAGATTGTGAGGTGACAGAACGAAAGACGCAACATTCAACACACCTCGAGTAGGGCCTGATCCAGGTGCTGTTCACATCTCTCTACGCCTTCAAATTCTCCCCCATATTCAGCACCTGTCCTCTCATTGACGACATGGTCTGTACTGGTAGTGAGTTCGGATTCCGGGGAAACAGCAAGATCTGTTGTAAGGTCAATATGAATTTGTTGCATTGGCAAACCCAGGGATATTGATCGACACCTGTATCTTTTAGCCGGCAGATGTCGCCACGCCTAAGATTTCGGAACTGGGACCTGTAAGCCTCACGCTTCGTCGCAGGCACAACAAGACTCACATCGTCAAACTCGGTATGTTCCTTTACCCGCTGTTGTACGATATGGTTGATTTGGTCCCCATCGACATGAACCGTCATGGTCGTTGAGCTCGTTCCCTGGGTGATGGACATCCGTGCATTCGTGGAAGAGGTTGTAATGGCTATGCTGGTCCCTTTGACTGAACTGGCCGCCATCTATAGAAAATTTCGAGAATTGGGGAAACAGGACATGGAAGGAACAAAGAGAGATAGTGCAGGGTCTCGAGAGGAATGAACCCCTCATAGACATCCCCCCCGAAAGGGAGATGCTGTGGTCAGTCCAAACACGCTGCATCCAAACTTTGTTTCAATGACAGATCTTCTCCCGATAGTACTTATATAGACATGAACTCGTCTAAGCTCACAGTAAAGCGCTCTCGTGCTCCTTCCCCCTTCCCGTACTGTCAGTACCGTCACAACACCCGATATCTGACGGTTCCCGGGCTTTAAAAGAGTCGTTTGGTGGGGCGGCGCGCGATACCTGTCCTGTTACGCACACCGAAGAAAACCAAGTGTCTGGATATTACAAGTTTGTAGTACTCACCAAGCGCCGGTGTGGAAGGACTCGACGTTTCATCCTCCCACAACCCCCTATCCTCGATCTTCACTCCCAACCTTCCCCGGCTTCGCCTCACAACTACATAATCCAATTATCATCACGTTACAGTTAGTTTACTGGGGTATTTCAATCAATTCGTATATCACGCATCACAAGCCCCTCCATATACGAAAAATTTTTGTATAGTCACATAGTCACAGGGGGTCTATACGAAATGTCCCGGTATGTGACAAATTTCCCACAAGTCCAAAGAAGCTGGACAACAGCCTTTTTGGGTGATTTCATGGCCAAATTCGACATTTTTTGCGGGGGCAGCCAATGCCGCTACTAATTCCCCTTCATGTACTCCCAATTGCCGGGGACTTGTGAGTTCCATACAAAATTTTTCTCCGGCGTCACTGGTCACACTCATGTCATACGAAATGACCCCGGCAAATTTTTTTGTCACACTGAAACCCCCATACAAATTGAATGAAATACCCCAGTACTTCCTCTTTCCCTTGTTTTCTTCTTTATTTTCATCCCCTCCATCCTCGCGGTTTCGATTTCCACTTCCCGCTCTCTATATTCTAATTCCGGACTTGACGACCGACTCCCCCTCTCCGCACCACCGCAGGAAATACACGGAGCTTGGGCAACTCCTGTGTGTCTCCGTTGCGAGACTGGTGGCAAGCTGAGAGCGGGCTGACGTCTGACACTCCGATTTGGGTTGCTACCCCACGGACTCTCGTTTCACTCTATAATCACATTCATGTAGTATGGGGGTTTGTATAAAAGACTCACTAGTTACATTCAAAATCATCTATTCGGATCTCTACTCTCTGTGTGTGTATTGTGGGTGCTACTGTGCGCCACTGTGTCCTCTTCCTCTCACCTTCAACCATCATTCTCAACCAGCCCCTATCCTCCACCCTCACTTCTCGCACCTCCTTATTCTCACTCTTCCGACTGATTTGGACCGCCCCGCCCTGGAGCAATCTCCTCTGCCTTAGTGGTGACCACCGCAGGGGTAACCCGGTTTTCCGAGAACTGTGAGTCCTCCTCAACCACTCTTTCCATTAATTATTTTATCTAGTTATTATGGCCGCTCTGGTCTACGCCACCATGAACGTCCCTATGCCCATTGCGGGAACACGGGACGCTCCTCATTTCAACGGCAAGTACACCACCGAGTTCCTCAACAAAATCATTCTTCACGGCCGCAACGCCGGACACACCGATACCGACAAGGATAAGCTTGTTGATTACATCTACCATTATTCTTCTGACCGTATTAAGGAACACATTCGTTATCTCCCCGAGTTCGACATCGAGATCCCTGGGAAGACCTGGAATGCTGCGGAGAAGCAACTCACGACTATGTTTGCCTCTTCTGACGTTACCACCATTGTCTCCGAGGACGACTTGAAGGAATTCTGTCGACGTCACGCGGAGGAAGGTACGTTTTCTACTCAGAAGGATGTTGAACAGTATTATCTAGGTTTCCTTCGCATCGCTGCGCCGCTCATCAAGAACAACGAGATTACCAACAAGTCTCGCGATCCTGCTTTCGTTAAAGGCATCCCCAAGGGCCTCTGCGATTGGTTCAAGAGGGAGTTACCTGAGGCAAATCGCACCAAGGACAAGCCACCGTCTATCGAGACGTCCCGTAAGATCCTTTATCAAAATTTCAACCATACTAATCTTTTCTGGGACGCAAACGATGTGAAAGACAAGCAGTCCGCTTTTGACGATGACGGGAATCGTATTGGGACTTCTAAGGCACGTCTCACTACCCCTCCTGCTTCTGACCACCTTAATAGGTCTTCTGTCGGTCTACCTTCGTCAACCACAGTAGACATCGACGCTTTAACCAAGGCTATGGACGAACTCAACCTCAATCACCTTCGTGTCCAATGACTACTCGCTGCTGCTGGAGTCAACGTGTCTCCCAGAAATCTTGCGACAAACTCTAACGATCCCAACCAGCACCAACCCAATCCCAATTGGGCATTCGCTGGAGCTCCACGAACCGGACCTAGAAAGTGTATCGGGTGTGGTAAAGTCGAAGGGGAGACGCTTAACCATCCTTTAGGAATGCGAAACTGCCCCGAGACGGCTAAGCTGGTTGCCTCTGGTGAAATTATCTACAACGCCAAGAGACGCAGGTACACTCTGCCTGACGGTTCAGACTTACCATATGCACCTCCAGGAATGGGAGTTGCTGATCTTCTCAAGGCTACTCGTGAACAGCGTAACCCTAATCAACGGGATGCTCCTCCTCATCAATCTGTCTCGTCTACCATGTCATGAAGTGCCGCTTTTCCCCCTATCTTTTCCTTTCTCAGCGCCTATTCCCCTTTCAGCGCTTACTTGTTTCTTTGACGCCTACCAGACGCCCGTTTCCCCTTCCCACATATTTCCTTCTCACACTATTGTCTTTTACATCTTCTTCACGACCCATTCATTCTATTGTTCTTATTGTCTTCTCTCATCTCCTAGTTACTCATTCCGGACTCGCTATTGTCTTATACTTGACTACTATTGTTTCCTTATTGTTTTCTTATTGTCTTTCCTATTCGTTCACGACTCATATCTCAGACCTCTGACTGGGTATATAAGCTAGGTAGTTTACACCTGGTCCCTCATCTTGACCTCTTGTCGTTGGGACCAGGTGAGTAGTTATTTCTGTCTTTCTCTATCTGCAATGTATCTGACTTGTTGTTGGGACCAGTTATCTACCTGCTCTCGCCCTCTGCTCGCCACCTCTGTCGTCTCTGTCGTTGTCTTTGCTAGTCGACTTCCGCCGCCGCTGTTTCTAAAAAGTCCTAGTGTCTAGCGCTTTAGGACATTAGGTCAAGATCCTTATTGCACTGACAGCCTAACCAGTGGTAGGGTTGTCCTTGCAAGATCAT
>JANHQD010001925.1:0-60601 GCA_024721195.1 Marasmius sp. AFHP31
CTGTACCCACAATGCACGACATAGGTATCTCACCGAACATACTCGCTCTAATCTCGGACCTCCGCTAGGTAACATTATCGATAGATGTGGGACATTGGTGAGCGTTTATGATAAGGATCAACGTTTCAACATCGTGTTCGAGTATACAGTCATCTGGTCTGGTGAACGGCGACCAGCCCGTGGGACGCAGAGATCTCGGGTGTCTCGCTTCGTCCTCTGTACCTTGCTCCCAAGCAATTCCAGGTTATCTCCCGGTGAAAGACCAAACTCTTGTCCTTCCTTCCCTTTGCCTATTGTTGCCAGCCCAATTGTCATCGAACAATGTAAATCTTCTGTTGGATAGGCGAATGGGTCCGCTGGTTCAAACGTTCATGACTGACCGATGGACGTATCTCGAGAACCATACTCGTCCGTACAGTTGTGATCGGCCCCAGCGAGTCCAACAAGGATGAAATGGAGGGCTACGGCTCTGGTACTCTTGGAGAACCGACACAAAATTCTAATTTCCAGGACACTGCATTGATATCAATAATATGATATGCGAATCCTAGATCGTTCGCCGTGACAAGGAGGCATTGTGGTTTCTGATGCTCTCGGGGCTGAGGGTGGGATGAGCACTGCGGCTTGAGTTGCAACCGCCGAATAAATTGCCGGGGACTCGCGCCGTAACAAGCTTCGAAGTAACGACGGGAGGTGATCATGGCAAAAAGTCCGCTTTTGTCACGTCGAGCTTGGTACGAGAGGTACACGAGGGCGCGTAGCCAGTGGCTGAACGCTGGAGTACAGGGTGTTTCGTTATGTGAAATCCTTGGGCTACAAGATGTCCAACAAATCATTGAGATCATCAAGGTTTGAGGGTAACGAGAAGCTGAGTGGTTGAGTACGCCTGCCCCTTGAGTTAGTGTTGCTGCCGTCTAGCACAACCCACGCTACGGTCGAAGGAGTTATCGAGACCAGATGAGGTGTTGCAAAGGTAGACGTACCGTACACCCTCTCGTAGAAACTCATGCTCCTTCGGCATTCCGGGCACAACGGCTTCCATAATGTTGAAGCAAGGCTCCTAGGAGCCATCCAAAGGGTTACTCGATATCCAGAGAAAAGTCTTAGTGTTTAACGCGTTTGCTTCGAGTGAAGATAATCGTGGTATGAGCGAGAAGCCGTCATCTTGAGCACCGAGTGGTTATTCAGATTTTCTGAACCCTTCGTTCTTCGGGCCGACCGGTACCCATATGCAAAAAATTTTGTTCCTGTTCTGGCTTACCTTTTCCCACTTGGCCTCCTTCACAAAAGTCACTACGCCCGCTCAGAATCTCAGCGACATGAATAGAAAATCTCTCAGAACGCTTCCTCCAGTCTCTAGGGCGCACTACGGACATAATCAAGGTCACATTCAAGACCCTCAGATCAGAACACCAGTCTTCGAGTAGTTGAACCCGCCTCGGTCGTCTTTCGATGGAATCCATGGATATCATGAAATCGCTGGCTGGCCTTCTCTCGACAAGGATCACCAAAGCCACCTTCACCGCTACTGTGGGTCTCTTTTCTTCCTGCAGGCGGTAGCGACATTGATGAGGATCAGAGTCCTACGGTATGCTTGCCCCGAGCTAGGACGCCGATCTCCTTGACTACGCCGTCCATCCCTCGCGATCCAAAGTATTGACGACGCAAAGAAGATGGATAGCAAGCGTGAACGTAGCGAGATGGGCCAAAAACAAAGCAAGAACAACCCGAGTGGCTCGAGATAGATTGTAACACAAGGATACTAGACTACCGACCCCTGCCAGGCGTCCGTTCCCTCCCGATCTCTCCCAGGCATAATTCCGTCTGGGTATCCCGGCGTCTTCCTGGGTGTCTGCGGTCAAGTCGGTGGTATATTCAGCTGCCTCTTCCCAACGCCAACACCGCCCGCTTCCCATCCACTTCAACGCCCACTCTGCTCTCCTCACTTCATCTCCTCTCATTGCAAGCGGACACTGCCCATTCACCTGTGCTAACGTCCTGTATATCTCCTGCGGATTTTGATGAAGGTGTGGTCGGGACTGAGAACTATCCGGGGGTAGATAGTCATTCAGAACTCGGGCACCACATGTAGTCGATCTCCCGAACGTTGTCGACAAGGAAGCATCCCCGATGTGAGCTTTCAAGGCCACACCTAATACTTCGGAGTGCTTGTCTAACAAGTTCTCCGACACTTGAGTTGCAGCTCGTGCCGTATTCGCATGCGAATATAGCACGTCCGGACTATATCTGAGCTCTGAGAACTGCTCCTCGTTGCTCTGATTGTTTCTCTGCCAAAGCTTTCTCCGCCCGGGCCGTGGTCCCGCTCGTTCCTCCCCCCTCGCAGGTTGTAGTCGCAGCAGTGATTTACAAAGACCAACTGCCTCTCGGCATGAGTCAGGCAACAGATCAACCGATAGAAGCCAGCCCCAGTCCTCAGGTTCTGGGTCAGCTTTTTGCTTCCCGCGAGCTTTGGCCGACAAGCCGCTGACACGGGAGGGAGACTCTGGTACAGTCTTGCGCTGTTCGATTCGGGTGCGCTCTTTCTTGACGAGGCCATCATAGAACCTTCGACCTTCATCCACGATTCCTCCTCTTCCATCCTTGCATCCAAGTTGGATGTCGTAAACACGTATCAGAAGGTAAAGACACATACTTCCGTATGTCGCTTGAGTAATTGGTTTCCCATCTGCGAAGGGCCTATTTTGCTTGTTCTCCCGAAGTTGAGGTGGGAATTTTCCAGCTATGAAAGAGGAAGAATAGTTAGCGAACGGCCGGATGTTGGATGGACGAAGACCAACCTAGACCAGATGGATTCGCGACAAAGTCTCTGCAGGAGCGTCTTTAACATCGCCTTTTCCTCCTCCGCTCGCTTCTTGTAGAGTTTCTGCAGGTGAATATAGCTCTCAGTATTGGCTTTTGGCATGTCCCAAAGTGAGCTGGACAAAGGAAGTACATGTGGGGGTTGAGCAGTGAACTTCTTCAATGCAAGCAGTAAATGGAAGAAGTGGGGGAGTCCGGAGCGAGCGATGCAAGTTTGGGTTCGTCGAATAGTTTAGCAATTTCGGAAGGCACATTAGTCTCGACTCTAAACCGTTTCCAGCCTTGTACGATTACGCTACGACTTTGGACTTCACCAAGATGGATCCAACTGACCATGGGCACGTTCCGTATGTCGTCATCTCAGTACAACTTCTCAACAAATGGAAGAAAGAGGTATGCTTACCTGGCATCGTGTTCGTCCCACCAACATCTTGTGTTGCAGTATGGTGGCAATCCTCCCCAAACGTATGAGGAAAGAAAGCCTTCAAAGCTTCTATCATGGCTATGAAGCAGAAGATTGATGAAGAAAACCTTGACGGAGCTGGAGCACGAGCGTACCGTTGCTGGTCAGAGTCTGAGCGACGGCGCTGTTTCGGCATGGCTTTCAATAACTGTCCGTTCGATTTGATCAGAAGGTCACGAAAGCAAGCCATATTGAGCAGCTTACTATCATGTTCGTGGAACTGAATCGTGAACTCTGCCAGGAATCCAGCCGAGTTAACAACAATCAGGGAATCAGAGCACGGCAAATTTGAGAGTCGGCCGAGCAGGGTAGGATGTAGATTGCGAGCGATGACATGAGTGAAGCTGGTGATATACGAAGGGTCGTTCTCCAGTACTTGTGCAATGTCGCGTTGATCTGCTCTACCATCCATGCTCTCATTCAACTCCAGAAGTAGCCTGACCGCCTCCTCCGCACGCAATTTGCCAATACTCGAAGGCCCTTCGAGAAAGGAATTGTTGCCAGCGCCTTCTGGGGTGACGTTGGTATGATCTAGAATTGTGAGGCCAATTCCAGGAAGAACGAGGTTCTTGAGGATCGGAGTTGAAGTAGCTGAACCGGCAATGACGAGGATATGTGAATTCTCCAGCGCTGACTGACCACTTGCAGCCTAAGTACTTTAGAGGTCATCATCTAGAATTTCGCGCTTGAGGGAGGTCGTGCTCACCGAAGCTGACGGTCATATCGCCTGGTCTTGTTGTCGGGCTGGCCTCTAGACAGCATCGAAAATGGATCTAGGATGATCGTCGAGCATTACTCACTCAATAAAAACGGATACCGTTGCAGATTCGATGTCCTTGCGACCTTTTCTCAGGTTGTTGTGACGAATGGTCGTAGACAGGGTCATACAAAGGCTGACGCAACTGGTCAACGTTGGAATTACGCCGACTGAGCCAGCGCTCATGACACATGGAAGATGTTGGTGCCCGCTGCGATTCTTAACGGGTGGGACAAGGTGGCTTAGTGCACACAACAGCAAGTTGTACAGTACAGAGCTAGATACTGAGAAGTACACGAGAAAGCGACAGCAGCTCAACCAATTTCAGAATATTGGGATATCCATCCATTTTGCGAATCTTCTTCCCCTCTCCCCAATTACCTCAACCAGACCTTCATTCTCCAAACCCTTCATGACCTTTCCAAACTCAGCAGCATCCACATGGTGCTTTGGGAGCCAAGCGTCTCAAGCACCTCAGCCCATCGCACATTTGGTGATCATCTCCTTCGACGTCCCCGACACCACCAACGCCAGGAACACGATCACTGGTGCCTTCGCGAGTCGTTTTGTCCATACCGAGAGTGCCATCTGCACCAATCTCGTCGTGCACAAGATCAACGTAGGCCTTAAAAAGACTCTTCAGTGATCTTTGTCGGGGATTGACTCGGACTGGTGTCGTTCTGAAGACACCGGTGACCACTACTCTGTCACCGGGTTTCGCCACATCAACGAGCTCGTCGCACACGCTCAGAGAAGCGGTGTGAGGTGTCTGTCCATCAGGAACGGAGTCGGGTATTTCTTGCAGTCGAATGACTCGTCGGTCAAAGTAGGTCGAGCGATCATGGATGAGGGACATCGAGCTGACGGTGCTGCAAACATCTCGTGGGCATCGAGCGGGTTCTTTGTTCTTTCCGCGCCCAAAGTCCACCTGCATGGTGTGCGAGCAAGCGAGACGACGGAAGAAGGCTTGTTGCATTTCGGGGAAGACGGGCGTGGCACGAACAACGAGCCCTTTGATGCAGACCAGTTTATCCGCATCTGGGAGGACATTGAGATGACTGAAGGCCACCATAAGTCATGAAGCACGTACCGGTAAGATTGAGATTTCGTATGTTGCTGATGATGATCGTTCCAATCTCCTCGTCACCTTCAGCACCCTCCATTCTGTCCAAACCGGCCTCCTGGTCGCGTTCTGCCAGTTCTAACATCGAGTCTTTCAAGGCCATAGCCATAATGCCAACGAATTCCTCTGGGAACTTGATCAGACGACTGTGAAGTTCTTTCGCTGGCAGATAGGTGTAGATGTTAACCATATCCTGTCTCATGCGACACAGATACGTTTCGTAGAGCAGTTCCTCGTTTTCATCGATTGAGTAGGCGCTAGTGGGACGTCCCTACTCTCGTTCATGGGCTACTCGGCATTTCGGCTTGAAACCCTGGAGGAATTGTCGGAAAATGCGTGTAACACCGTGTAGGTTAACCAGTGTACCCCTAGTAGCATGAATTCCATCGGGTTCGTCGCCAGGTTCAGGTTCAGCAGGGAAAGGTTGACCTGGCTCGAGAGAAGAGGCAGGCAACTCGAAGTCCATCAGGATCCATGGGTGCATCGGATCATCGTGTGTCGTAGTCCCTCTGTGTAGCTTCACGCATTCTGCTGCTTGTTGGAGTAAAAGTAGTCGGATTGATGTCTTCCCTTCGTTTGCGAGCCACTGGTAAAGCAGACAGACTCCTGCAATCACGGTGAGCACCGTATTACAGACGAAAGTACGAAAACACGCACTGAGAGCCTCGATCTGAGGAAGGGCCAGTAAGGTCAGATCCCGCTCTAGAGACCTACTCTCACTACTGGCACCACCCGGTTCACCTAGAACCTATGAAAAAATGCTCTTCTCCCCTCCACTCCCAAACCAAAGCCCGTGCGATCCCTGTATATTTCCAAAGTGTGTGCTGGAAGTTCTAAAGCTTGAAAGACTGCTCGCATGAGTGGCCGGGCTCGACAAAGACAAGAAGATTCACGTACCCGATTGGACCGTTCGATAGTGTGTTTCGTGCAACTGAGAGTTCTGTACTGGTAAGCACCCGTCCTTTTTATGTAGGCTTGTAAAACCAAGTCTCTGTCGTTGGGTAGTTTAGAATGCGGGGATACCAATGTCAGAAGCGAGAATGCGTACACCCAGTTGGTATGCTTGAGGTACGCTGATATCAAAAACGTTGAAGGTGGGTATCATGTTGCATTTGAAGACACGGCGTTCGTAGCGAATGCCCAAGCCAGTGTGTTGGCATTCTTGCTTCGAGACTACGGTGTTCGCAATCGTAGAGGTTGACATGACTGCTGGTGGAGGTGAGTTGAGAGTTATTGTAGAGATTACACCGACCCACCCAGTGTTGTGGTGGACACCTTGTTGAACTCAGAGATAAAGAGTTCAAAGCCGCATACGACATAGTGAACATGGTTTGAGGTGACTTGAAAGCTCGGTGTGCGTCGTCGCGGCTCTTCAAAACCTAGTTCTCCCACTCCGTAATTCTTCAACAGGTAGGCTCTTCCTGCGATTGATAGAGGTAGACCGAGATGGAAGTGTGGCAAGTTGAAGATGAGAGCCAAAGAGCGAGACGAGGTCAGAGAGGATATTCTCGGGTGCTTTGGAGGTCGTCAAGCATGGTTGGGCGTGGTAGCGTTGAAAATACATACCTGTGATGATCGTGACCGCCAATAATATTCCTGTTCTTTCACCATCTCCGGTCACATCATTCCCTCCAGCGTGCACGGCAAGTTCAAGACACTACGATTTGTTGAGCATAATCGTCGTTGAACGAGTGCATTGAACACTGGAAGGAGTAGACGCCGAAGAACCGGAGCGCAAAGATTTCTCTGATCCTGAACAATTTTTGTTCATCGTCTCCTTTTGCTTGTTGGTGAATGTAAGATCCAGCAGTTGGCATTGGCACTTGACTGTCAGTGTCGCGATGGTCGTGGTTCAAGCGAGAACCTCGTCATGGGTGGGCGCTTATTGAAGCCCTTCAGAATTTCGTCCATGCCCGGGCCGACAGCTCTTCTCTTCGCAACCTCGACGTTCAACATTCAACTCAAGCTCGACGCTGGAACCTGTTTGTCGACCATGCAGCATACTACCTCGTCGAAAGCCTGTTTGCATGGGGTTCGATTGGGAACTCATCGTGACAGGAGCTGGAATTTGAGGATGGTGTCGGTGAGTTGTGGCTCGTATTCTAGGACTGCGCTGCTGACAGCTGTCTGATTCATATTGATCAAGTCAGTGGTCGTGCAATATTGCGGGTCTGGTGCGGCGAAGGCCTAATCGGGCATTGAACATTGCTGTTGACCATTACCATGCGTTGGACACGATGCATTTGAACGACTTGCCTTATCCCTTGACCATCACCTCCCCCCCCCTTCTCCTCTTCTACCAAACCCCTTCGCTCACAGGATCAATGTCCTCTCAGTTTTTCCACAAGGCTAGGAACCTCCGGATCACTGGCGGTAGCTTCAATCAGGTTCAAGGAGATCAGTACAACAACAACAACTATACGACAACAATCGTACAAGCGAAGGAGGAGGAGCCTTCAGAATTCGACGAGGTGAGTGGATAACGTTCTCTGTCGAACGACAGGAATCTGACAATTGTCGTAGTATTTCAAGCTGAGGCTGGGTGGGATCTTCAAGTTGAGGGATGTTGGGTCTTCTGCCTATCCGCGACGCTGGGACGAAGGGGATAGATACCGGTCGGAAGAGGGGAAACCTCGGTCTGACAAGACGATCTGTACAGCAAAGGTGCTAGAGCGGCCGGGGATGGTGTTTACGATGCTGCAGTATAGTGGGCCAGATGCGCACAGAGTACGCCTATCGATTTTCGGGCTCAAGAGAAACGGTCTAATTCCCTTTCCAGGCTTTCTTGGAAGATTTTCGGATGCTATCGAGTACACTGTGCGTACTATCCCTCTAATTCTCATTATTATGGATGCTGAGATCACGCTAGAACGTCGAATGCGTCGCAAATCTACGGCTACAGCAAGTCGTCTATCCCATCGCTCATATTGTACAACGGTACGTGGCAGTCGCATGCTCTAGGTCGGGTTTTGCTGACTTTTTTACTGTAGATTTGGCACCGGCTTCACAGCTGGAGGGAAACATAGGGTTTTTGGGTAGAAGGTATATCTGTAGTCTAGCTGTAAGTAGCCACTGTAACATTTGGAGACACTTGAACGAACTGGTTTTAGGCGCAATTGGGTTGCGAGAGCGAAGACGAGTTGTGGATAGATAATGGGAGAGGAATTATCTGTCGTGGTCCACCAGGGCCAGAGTTTGGGTTTGGATACGTACCACTGCGCTGGTTTGGGGAGTCGGACGTGCCTTTGACGACAGATCTTCTTCAAAGTGATGTTTTGTTGCGCTTCGCGGCGAGTCTAAAGTCGAAGCAAGTGGATGATAACGTCATTCGTTATACTTTCCACTTGTCATTGGCCGATGGATCTGTACGCGTCTCGCAACCAACTGTCATCTCAAAGTTGACAAACACGCCCATCGCCGTCGCAAACAATGCCTGGGCGGGCTACGGCAATCTTTCAGATCAAAAAGTGCTGGAGAATGGGCTAACAAGGTGAGTCCGAGGCAATCATTCAATTATTTACCTGACAACTTGAGTAGATTCACACTCGCTCACAACTCAAGATATCTTTCATTGCAGTGCAACGGGAATGCGGATGGCACCTGGAATTCGCAAGCCTGGAGAATTTTTCACAACCACGGGATCACTTTGGAGGATGATTTAAGTGTTTATGGTGCGTTGTCAGGCTTACATTCCCTTTCTACCTGTTAACAGTTTACAGACCTTGTCTACCCTTGCGCTACATTGAAGTCTAGCTTTGTAAACCCCTCTGAAGCCCTACGCAAACGACAATCTCAACAACCAACCTTCCTATTTGTTCGTCCACCTCCTTCCGACCCGATCAATCGCAACACCACTTCCCTTCACCACTGGTCCTTTCACAAAGACGGTCGCTCTCCTCTCTCACCCGATACCTGTCGCAGCCTAGGCCTTCCCACCGAGCTTGAATATTACCACTCCTGTCACGCGCGCTCTTGGTTCAATGAAGACTACCAACGCATACACCAATATCAACTCCTCCGCGGATTCGACCCTTCTACTACCGATTTTGCTCGTCATCTCGGATGCGATGATAACCTTTTTCAGCCTGTGAATGACTCGGATCGGTTTCAAATCTACCAAGGTGCGCTTCATCACTCTCATCACTTTGACATTGCCTGACCTTCGATCTTTTGGGCAGAATCTCTGCCTGAAAGCAGACCCTCAGCATCGGCATCCGACATCCTCGGAGAGTTTGAAGATTTCGCTCTGGTCGAACAAACTACAACATCTGAACCCTCTGGAACTCGACTAAACTCTACCAGCTCTTGGTCGCCCGTATTCCTCCCGTCAGCCGCGGAGGTCTCAAGTGAATTGGTCACCATGGTGGACACCCCCGATGTGGATGTTGATTGGCATCTTGTTTGAGGTAATGTTACTTATTTTTGTGTTTCGGCTGGCCGCTCAACCCATACATCTCTCTCTCCTCATCACAAGTAGGCAAGGGTGCGTTCGACGCGGAGGCTCGGCGCTTTAGAAGCTTTCAATGTAACATAAGGAGTCTTTTATTCTTGTACTTATTTAATGAATCCCGAAATGACTAACTCGAAGTTTCTCCTCGGACCGCTTGAGTTTTGAACATCACATCCGACGTCAGTCCGTCTGTACCCACAACGTTTGATACACAGGAATCACACCAAACATAATCACTCTGGCCTCGGGCCACCGCCAGGTAACATTATCGACTAGATGACCGATCCTCGTTCTCGCGTCAAAAAATTCTGTGACGCTCGATACACTGTCGTACTTCGCTCAGCACTCATATTCTGTTGCATCAACGCTTGTGGCTGGTTCCCAATCGGTGCTATGTCCCTCCCAGTACTCCCAAGTTCATTGGTATCGGTGTCACGCCGTCGTCTGTTATCATTATATTCTCAGTCTGGAGCGGCGGGTTCGGACCAGGTGACCAAAACCGATCAGCTTTCAACCTCAAGTACGTAACCCGACCCGTAAACTCACCCAGCCTCTATGTTCATGCGTGCACACGAGATATCCTCCACCGCAGACCCGTTCATACCCATATGGTCGGATAGCTCCTCGTCGCCATCAAGCTCCAGCTCGGGATCATTGCGGCTGACCAATGGTACGTGTCCCCCACCAATACCGTTGGCTCTGTCACTACTCCCGTGTGTCCCAAACCTCCGTTATACGAACGCCTCATTGCCCTCTTGTGCTCGGAAACCCTGTGCCCTCGTCCTGGTTGTGGTTGCGTGTCTTCCAGCTGATGACGATCCGCCCCAATGTTCAGCATGAGAGTTTGGGGAGCTGGTAGTCTAAAGATGTGCATCACACATTCTTTGAAGTTCGAACAGGTGGTGGAGCGTTTCGCGTTCAAGAATGACGGTTGTGACAATATCGGTGTTGATGAAATTTTGGAGGTTAGCTGTCTAGATCGAAAACGGCTGTGAGAGGCGGGGTTGAAGAAGCAGGATAGAACATATCCAGTACTCGGTACGGACCTTGTACAACGGGAGGGAAAAGTTGAGGGGTTTTGCTTCGACATCGGGAATCGAAATCACGAACGACGGATCTTGATGATATCCGAATATGTATGTGAGGTCGAAAGAAGAAGGTTGAAAACAAAGGTAAATGCAATGCCTAGGAAGTGCATCATTGTCGCGCACCCGTAGAGGTGTAGTCTATACAGAATGGAGGTTTTGGCGTGAGACAGTCCGTCATGGAGGAAGTGGGACATCGTCTCGCGTCATTGAGACTAGATATCATCAACGGATAACCCTGAGCTCTCGAGAGGGCGTCATGAAGAGTTCTTCTGTATAATCCGTAGAAACGCATCCAGGAGGTAATAAGATGCAATGGAGGACCGAAGTCAGTGATAGGCCACATTTGTGTTAATGATAACTTGACTTACAGCTTGCAAGAGTCTTGAAAAAGTCTCGTACAGGTTATGCTTAGAATCTGGGTGGAATTCAAACCCTGCTTGTGGCGGAATCGAAGGGGCTTGCAGCCGAGGTCGCTCGTGTTTGGAAGAAAGCGTGATGAGACCGCTGGTTCCAACGTTTAACGTTCCTACCTCGCCGAGGGACGTACCTTGAAAACCATACTCGTCCCAAGAGCCGTGATTAGCTCCAGCGAGGCCAACAAGAACTAAACGGGGAACTTAAGCCCCAGTACTTGAAGGGCTGATACGGGATTCTGATGGACGCTTTGATGATAAGGTATGTGAACCCTCGACTGCTCAGTGGCGAGGCGGTGTCGTAGTTTTTATTCTTTACCGAGCTGAGTCCGGATTGAGTACCGAATTGAGCTGCTAAGGTCATGTATAATTCGATAGAGAACGTTTATGTGAGCGAAGGACCGCATTTGTTGTTTCAAGCTTGGAACGAGAGATATACGATGACATGTAGCCAGTAGTTGAAGCGTGGGTGTTCCGAGGGCTGTGAAGTCCTTGAGCTGCAAGGTATTCATCGTGCCATTGAGCCACTCTGGGTTACAGGGTGAAGAGAGTGGTTGAACATACATGTACCTCGTGCCGATCAACCAGCGCTACAGTTGAAGGAATTACTGAGACCAGTCGAGGTGTTCAAATTTTGAAATGGGCAGATGTGCATCCCTCTGAGAAATCGAAGCTCTCAGGCGTAACGAGCTCTATAATATCAGAGAGAGAATCCAGAGTGCCATTCAAGGCAATTTTCAGAGGGAAGTGAAGAATGCGTTGGCGTCGAATGATCATGGTGGTTTGAGCGCGAAGCCCGTCATGAGCGGGCGCTTATGATTACTGTGCCCTCGTTCGGGCCGGGCCGATCGACATTCTCTCCTACTCTCTTCCCAGAACTTACACCTTCCCTCCTAAGCCTGTTTGTCGACTTGGAAATTTGACGCCAAAAGTGTCAAACTAATTCGACCTTCAACTCTTTGCACGGTTTGACGGATCTGGCTGGCAATCCTAGTTTTCTCCATGTTCATAGTTTCGGAACGCTTCAATCTGCGAGTCAGCTGCATTCTTTCGAGTCCTTACTTAACTGTCAGACTCATTTTGCCTCGTTCACATTTGGCGGGTTCAGCGAATCCCGTTGTCATTAATTGCCCTATCGCCGTTACCTCAGGCTCGCCCTCTATGACCCAACTACCTCATCGCGTTCGCATCTGTCCACGTCTACAAGCCCATAATGGAAGATGCAGGAGACATGAAAACAAACCTTACCTCAAGAATTTCTTCTGTGTTCAGATTCAGAATGTCACCGGCACCCACTCACCGCCAGTATTACATTGATGACTCAATGTCCATATTCCTGGTGGGTCAATATTTTCCCTTTCCCTTTCTGCGAACGTTCACCGACGTTTTTCCTTCTCCAATCGGTGGAGAATCAGCTGTTCAAGGTCCATCGACAGTTTCTACGACAGGAATCGGCCGTTTTCAACGCCATGTTCGATTCACCACCCCCAGCAGAAGGATAGGAAGGCGAAACGGACGACTGCCCAATTGTCCTACCCTCAATTACCTGCAACGAATTTGTCGTGGTATTGAATCACATCGACAAAGGGTTATTATTGGCAGATCTACTACTACGTTCAACAAAGTGTATTAACGATCTGTTCACAGGTCATTTTCGGAGAGTCAAGACCAAAACTCGCTCAAAATTTCTCCAGGAGTACACGGACCTACTTTCCACCACTTGGTCCGAATGTCTCGAGGCCAGGCGAAAGGCAATTCAGCGAATCGAGTGTCACGAACCCGACACGACAAAGAGGATCAACCACGCTCAGAAGTACGATGTCGAAGAATGGTTGATGCCGGTTCACGTTCAATCGTGCAAAGACGATGAACCTTCGAACCGGACTAAAGTGCAAGAGATTGGGCTCGGCAAGGTAATCATGATTGCAGCTGCACGGGAAATGTTCGCATCTCAAAAAAAGCAGAGGTATGAATACCACCGGTGGTGGCATCTGCGTGGCCTGCCAATCTTCTCGAGGACGCTAGGGTGAAAAAGCTTCTCGAGAGTGAGCTGAACTCCAACCCAAAATCCAGCTCCGACTCGGAGCCGGCCAACTCCCTTTGGTTGTGAGTGATCCTTATAAAACTTCATTGTTCGAATTACATTGTTTCGCTGACTCTATTCGTCTTCGCCAGACGCCATCACCAATCGGTCCTCCCTATCACAGCGCTGTCGGTCCCCTGACTCGAGGATAAGGACTATCCGAAGGTCACACGCTTTAACTCCGATAATCGCTTTGCGAAAATGTTCTGGATATGCCTGGCGGTCTCTTGTCTGCTAGGATTTCTTGACATCTATCTTGAAAGCACGAGAAATGTTGTCGAACCTTGCGTTCCACCGTAGTAGTGTCGGTAAGCCTGACCCACGTATTCCACAAGTATCTGCGTAAACTCACAGTATATATACTAGCTCTCTAATAAACTCAGTCCCATCGTCTCAAAAAGTAACGTCAATGACGTGCGTCGGTCGTTGGAGTGCTCTGGTACTGGCACGTCGCACTTGGCCACTTGTACGCGTACTAAACACTGAGAACACAATGATAAGTATTTGTCGACAGGCACAAGGCCAGAGACCACGTATCTCCGTAGCAGAATTAAACTCCCTCATCCCGTTAGAAACCTCTGTGACCGTCTCATTCCAACAAACCGAGCTAAAACTGCGTCGGTACTCAGAGTCCAGATCATCCCGGTCCCTCTGCCCACCCAATCCCGTTCGTTGATTGTCGAGAACCCCAGACCGGACAGCAAGACACGAGCCTATACAGACGCTGAGGAGGTACTGCAATCGTACTAAAGTAGAGTAAACGAGTATGATCAATTACCATTATGCACAACGGATCGTGGTATGAGGACTTTACACTGACCAAAAGTGCCGAGTACTGGCGTCAAACGGCTCACCTAGCTACGAAAATTCGCTCTTCTCCTTTCCACTCCCAATCTAAAGCCCGTGCGATCCTTGTATACTTCTGAAGTGCGTGTTGGAGGTTCGAAAGGTCGAGAGACTGCTCGCATGAGTGGCCGGACTCGACAAAAACCAGGAGAATCACGTACCCGATTGGACCGTTCGATAGGGTGTTTCATGCGACTGAGAGTTCTGTACCGGTAAGCATTCGTCCTTTGTATCCAGGCTTGTATACCCAAGCCTCTGTCGTTAAGTAGTTTAGAATGCGGGGATACCAATGACAAATGTCAGAAGCGAGAACGCGTACACCCAGTTGGTATGCTTGAGGTACGCTGATATCGAGAACGTTGACAGTAGGTGTCATGTTGCATTCGAAGACACGGCATTCGTAGGGAATGCCCGAGCCAGTGTGTTGGCATTCTTGCTTCGAGACTACGGTGTTTGCAATCGTAGAGGTCGACATGACTGCTGGTGGAGGTGAGTTGAGCTTGAATCAGAGTTATTGTAGAGATTACACCGACCCACCCGGTGTCGTGGTGGACACCTTGTTGAACTCAGAGATGAAGAGTTCAAAGCCGCATACGACATAGTGAACATGGTTTGAGGTGACTGGAAAGCTCGGTGTGCGTCGTCGTGGCTCTTCAAAACCTAGTTCTCCCACTCCGTAATTCTTCACCAGGTAGACTCTTCCTGCGATTGATAGAGGGAGGCCGAGATGGGAGGTTGGCAAGTCGAAGATGAGAGCCAAAGAGCGACACGAGGTCAAAGAGAGGATGTTCTCGGGTACTCTGGGGGTCGTCAAACATGGTTGGGCGTGGTAGCGTTGAGAACACTTACCTGTGATGATCGTGACCGCCAATGATATCCTGTTTGTTGACCATTCCGAGTTTAGCGTGCGCGATCGTTACGGTTGAGCATAATCGTCGTTGAACGAGTGGACGCCGAAGATCCCGAGCGCAAACGGTTCTCTAGTCTCGAAACGAGACAACAAAGAAGTTTTTTATCGTCTCCTTTTGCGTGTGGGTGAGTGTGAGATCCAGCAATTGACGTTAGAACTTGAATGTCGGTGTCGCGATGGTTGTGGTTTGAGCGAGAACCTCGTCTTTGGTGGGCGCTTATTGAGTATTGAGGCCCTTCAGAATTTTGTCCATGCCCGGGCCGACGCCTCTTCTCTTCGCACAACGCAAACCTCGATGTGCAACGTTCAACATTCAACTCTCGTTTGACGCTGAAACCTGTTTGTCGACCATGCAGCATACTACCTCGTCGAAAGCCCGTTTGCATGGGGTTCGATTGGGAACTCATCGTGACAGGAGCTGGAATTTGAGGACGGTGTCGGTGAGTTGTGGCTCGTATTCTCGGACTGCGCTGCTGACAGCCGTCTGATTCATATTGATCAAGTCAGTGGTCGTGCAATATTGCGGCTCTGGTGCGGCGAAGGCCCTAATCGGGCATTGAACATTGCTGTTGACCATTACCATGCGTTGGACACGATGCATCCGAACGATTTGCCTTATCCCTTGACCATCACCTTCCCCCCCCTCCTCTTCTACCAAACCCCTTTGCCCATAGGTTCAATGCTCTCTCGGTTCTTCCACAAGGCACGGAACTTTCAGATTACTGGTGGCAGCTTCAACCAGGTTCAGGGAGATCAGTACAACTATACGACAATTGTTCAAGCAAAGGAGGGGGAGCCTTCAGAATTTGATGAGGTGAGTAGATAATGTTCTATGTCAAACGATAGGAATCTGACGATTGTCGTAGTACTTCAAGGTGAAGCTGGGTGGGATATTCAAGCTGAGGGATGTCGGATCTTCTGCCTATCCGCGACGATGGGACAATGGGGATAGGTGGGAGTGGGAAGAGGGAAAGCCTCGGTCTGACAAGACAGTCTGTATAGCAAGGGTGCTAGAGCAGCCGGGGATGGTGTTCACGATGCTGCAGTACAGTGGACCAGATGCACACAGAGTACGTCTGTTGATTCTCGAGCTCGGGAAACGGTCTAATTTCCTTTCCAGGCTTTCTTGGAAGATTTTCGGATGCTATCGAGTACACTGTGCGTACTATCCCTCTAATTCTCATTATTATGGATGCTGAGATCACGCTAGAACGTCGAATGCGTCGCAAATCTACGGCTACAGCAAGTCGTCTATCCCATCGCTCATATTGTACAACGGTACGTGGCAGTCGCATGCTCTAGGTCGGGTTTTGCTGACTTTTTTACTGTAGATTTGGCACCGGCTTCACGGCTAATGAAGGGCAATCTGGATTTGGGCGTAATGTATCTCCTTAGTCTAGCTGTAAGTAGCCATTGTAATATTGGGATACACTTGAATGAACTAGTTTTAGAAGCAATTGGGTTGCATGGAAGTTGAGGAGTTGTGGATAGATAATGGAAGAGGAATTATCTGTCGTGGTCCACGAGAACCAGGGTTTCGGACGAGATACATGGTAGCGCACTGGTTTGGGGAGTCGGACGTGCCTTTGACGACAGATCTTCTTCAAAGAGATGTTTTGCTACGCTTTGCGGCGAGTCTAAAGTCGAAGGAAGTGGATGGCAACGTCATTCATTATGCTTTCCCCTCGTCATGGGCCGATGCATCTGTACGCGTCTCCCAACCAACTGTCATCTCAAAGTTGACAAACACGCCCATCGCCGTCGCGAATAATGCCTGGGAGAGCACCAACACTCTTTCAGATCGAAAAGTGCTGGAAAATGGACTGACCAGGTGAGTCCGAGGCGATCGTTCATTTGTTTATCTGACAACTTGAGTAGATTCACACTCGCTCACGACTCAGGATATCTTTCATTGCAGTGCAACGGGAATGCGGATGACACCTGGATGTCGCAAGCCTGGAGAATTTTTCACAACCGCGGGATCACTTTGGAGGACGATTTAAGCGTTTATGGTGCGTTGTCAGGCTTGCATTCCCTTTCTACCTGTTAACGGTTTGCAGACCTTGTCTGGCCTTATGCTACGTTGAAGTCTGAATGGCAACGATTTCAACAACCAATCTTCCTATTTGTTCGTCCACCTCCTTCCGACCCGATCAATCGCAACACCACTTCCCTTCACCACTGGTCCTTTCACGAAGATGGCTGCTCTCCTCTCTCACCTGATACCTGTTTCAGCCTCGGCCTTCCCATCGAGCTTGAGTATAACTACTCCTGTCACGCGCTCTCTTGGTCAAACGAAGACTACCAACGCCTACACCAATATCAAGTCCTCCGCGGATTCGACCCTTCCACTACCGACTTTGCTCGTCATATCGGATACGATGATATCCTTTTTCAGCCTGTGAATGATTCGGATCGGTTCGAAATTCACCAAGGTCTGCTTCATCATTCTCATTACTCTCGCATTGCCTGACCTTCGATCTTTTGGGCAGAATCTCCGCCTAAAAGTAGACCCTCGACACCGGCATCCGACATCCTCGGAGAGTTTGAAGATCTCGCTCTAGTCGAACAAGCTACAACATCTGAATCCTCTGGAACTCGACTAGGCTCTACCAGCTCTTGGTCACCCGTGTTCCTCCCGTCAGCCGCGGAGGTCTCAAGTGAATTGGTCACTACGGTGGACACCCCCAATGTGGATGTTGACTGGCATCTCGTTTAAGGTAATGTTACTTATTTTCGTGTTTCGGCTGGCTGCTCAACCTATACATCTCTCTCTCCTCATCACAAGTAGGCAAGGGTGCATTCGACGCGGAGGCTCGGCGCTTTAGAAGCTTTCAATGTAACATAAGGAGTCTTTTATTCTTGTACTTATTTAATGAATCCCGACATGACTAACTCGAAGTTTCTCCTCGGACCTCTCGAGTTTTTAACATCACATCCGACGTCAGCCCGTCTGTACCCACAACGTTTGACACAGAGGAATCATACCACCCTAGGTAACATTATCGACTAGATGCGGGAACTGATCGGCGTTTATATTGAGGATTAACGATTCAACATCGTGTACATAGCCATGTGGTCTGGTGAACGGCGGCTGGCCCGTCAGAAGGAGACATCTCGGGAGTCTTGCTTCGCTCTCTGTACCTGGCTCCCAATCAATTCCAGGCTATCTCCCAGTGAACAACCAAACTCCCGTCCTTCCTTCCCTTCGCCCATCATTGCCGCCCCAATCGTCATCGAACATGGTGAATTTTCTGTTGGATATGTGAAAGGGTCCGTGGGTTGAAACGTTCATACCTGGCCAGGCGAACGCACCTTGAAAAACATACTCGTCTAGAGAGAGAACGAAATGGGGGGCTACGGCTCCGGTACTTTTGAAGAGCTGATAAAAGATCCTAGTGAACACTGTATTGACAAGGCGTGAGACCTCGATTGCTCGCCGTGAGGAAGAGGCGTCGTGCATGTTTTGTTGATCTCCGAGCTGGTGCGAGATGAGCACCGATTTGAGTTGCCACGGTTGTGAATACGACGGAAGGCATTGATCATGAAAGATTGGCTCTTGTCACTTGAAGCAAGTTGGAACGAGAGGCATACAAGGCTTGCAACCGGTGGTCGAAGTACGGAGAGTTTCGTAATATCTGAAGTCCTTGAGCTACGAGGTGTTCAGTGAATTTTTGAGAAGATCGAGGTTCAAGGGCGAAGAGTGGCTGAATACACCTGTCTCTTGTGCTGGTGTTTATGCTGTCTAACGCAACCAACGCTACGGCTGAAGGAGTTGAGAGCAGCTGAGGTTTAAAAAGGTAGACGGGCAACCGCCGCCCTAAGAAATCCATGCTTCTTTGCATTCCGGGTGTAACGGGTTCTATAGTTTTGAGGAAGCCCAAGAAACCCATTCCAGGAAATTTTCAGAGCTTCAGAAGGAAGTGTAGAACGTGTTGGCGTCGAGTGATTATAGTCGTGGTTTGAGCGAGAAGCTCATCATCGATGGGCGCTTGCCATGTTGCGCCCTTCAGGATCTCGTTCGGGCCGGGCCAATCGACACACTCTCTTCCTAGAACCCACGTCGACTCGGAACTTTTGGAGTGAGACGAGTACAACGAGTCTGACCTTTGATTAATATTCTTTGCACGTTCTGACGTATTTGGATGGACAAGCTCCAAACCATGTCACCTCCAACTCGCTCAATTCATGTAGAGATGCCTAAATCTTCCTCCGTCCTCCTCTCACCCATCTCTACCTCTTCCATATCACACGCACCGCAAATGAATATGGCCACCCTATACCACGCAGACAGTGCCTTTCAGCCAGTGGAATAACCAGCATACTCAACTCAAAGGCCCTGGAATACCCGCCAGAGATGGTTCTGGCTTTACGGAGCTTGCACTAATACCCACCCTCACGAACGGACTAGTCACGGAAACTGGGGAAGGAGATAGAGACGGCGACACGGACGATAAGATGTACTGTTTCTGCAACCGTGTCAGACCTTTGGAAAAATGATTGGATGCGACAACAAAGACTGTAAAATGTGAATGGGTGAGTTGACTCCTCCTTCGTGTTCTGTGCACTCGGCTGACCCAGTGGTTGTAGTTTTGCCTCGCTTGCATTGGCCTTTTCTGTGTTTGCAGTTTCGGAAAGCTTCAATTCGTGAGTCAATCACTTCCTTCCGAGTTTTTACTCAAACTCTGACCGTTACGCATCTTGTCTCGTTCAATCTGGTAGGTTCAGCGAGGCTCATTGCTCCTAGTCATTCTCTATCATTGTCACTTTAGGCCCGCGTCTTTTGGCCCAGTCACCTCATTGTGTTCGCGTCTCTCCCCGTGTACAAGCCCATAATGGAAAGTACTGGCGCTACGGAATCAAAACCTACCACGAGAAGCTCACCCGTTTAAATTCAGAATGTCATCAAGCACCCACCCACCATCCTCAGTATTACATTGACGACTCAATGTCCATATTCCTGGTGTGTCAAGGGTTTTCCTTTTCGTAATCGTTCGCCGACGATTTTCCTTCTCCAAAAGGTAGAGAACTAACTATTCAAGGTCCACGACAGTTTCTACGACAGGAATCAGCCGTTTTTAACGGTATATTCAACTCGCCGCCTCCAACAGAAGGACAGGAAGGCGGAATGGATGATCGCCCAATTGTCCTACCCTCACTCACCTACAACGACTCACGAGTTTATCGTGTCATCGAATCACATCTACAGAGGGTCAGTTCAAATCAATTAGTTCCGCCTTTTCAGTCGAGCGTACTAAAGACCCCGTTTGCAGGTCATTCTCGAGAACCAAAGCCCGCTCAGAAACCTCCCTCCAGGACTACCCGGACCTACTTTGCATCGTCATCCGATACGGATGCTCCGAGGCTAGGCAAAATTCAAGGAATCGAGTGCCGACGCGAGAAAGAAGACTCCTCGCCCACAAGTACAACGCCGAAGAATCGTTGATGCCGGCGTACAATCAGTTGTGCAAAGGCGACGAAGCTTTCACTCGGACTGAAGCGCAAGAGACTGGGCTCGACAGGGCAATTATGATTGCAGCTGCACGGGACAATATTCGCATCTCAGAAGAGAGCAGAAGTATGGTTACTACCGGTGGAAGAAGCTTCACTTCCACACCAGCGTTCGGAGCCCCACCGTCGTTTGGTTCGTCGGCACCTGCGGTGGCATCTACGTGGCCTGCCTATCATCACAAGAACGCTAGGGTGGACAAGTCGTAAGCTGAACTCCGACTCGGAACCTGCTGATACCCTCGCGGTTGTTAGTGATCCTCATGAAATTTCCTCGTCCAAACTTTCTAACTCGATGTATCTCCGCCAGGCGCCAGCAGGAAGCAGCCTTTCTAGTCAAGGTGGTTTTTCTGCCTTCGATTAAGCCTCAAGTCCCAGTTTTGGGCACTGCGCTGGACGCTAGGCACGAAAACAAGTTCCTCTCGGAGGACAAGTACCTCTTGTAACTTGAAATCTTGACTTCAATCGCTTTTCGAGCGGCCCTTTTGCCTGGCAGTGTCTTGTCTATTAGTAATCCTTAAGTGATATGTCTCTAGGAAGTGCGAGGAATGTCGATGAATCCTATCGTCCGCCGTAGTGTTGGTAACCTGACCCCATAAACTGATTGTATACTACTCAGCTTCGTCTAATAATCTCGTCCTATTTTGTCCTTGAATCCGCCGTGCAACTCGCCGATCTCCTCGCTGCGGATGCTAAGCCTCTGGGTCACAAGGTTGCCATGGCCGCATCCATTCAATGTCCGGTCCATCTAGATAAATCTACACATCTGACTCTATAACGACTCCCCGACGGTTGAAGGACTACTTCTCACACTCGTCAAGCTCCAAAAGCTTCATAGCATTCCTTCTTTTCAAATGCACGCAGCTCGTCCCTCGAAAATAGGCCAGAGACACTGTCCACCCACTCATTTACTTGGACAATGAATTACGAAGGGAAAATTGACCGAGAATAGGACACGCCCGATCCCAAGCAGTTTCCTGTGGAACTGGAACAAGGGGATCGAGAAGTAGATGGAGGATGTTTGATGGATGTTGAATTGTCAGTAGTCGCAGAGTTTTCTCTTCATCGGTAAACCGACTGTCTTCTTTCAATTGTACGCTGTCCCAAGGGGTTGGGACCACAGAGACAAAATGGCCTTTTGGTCCACTCATTACCATCGATACGGAAAAAGTCAGATGGCAACCTTTCACCCATATGTCCGACGGCAACTTGAGCGGTAACGACTGGAAATCATGTGAGATTTTGTGTGAGCTTGGATCGTTGAACAGAAAGAACGTACTCGAAAACTCAGTTCGCACACAACCTGAGGATGTGACGATAATGCCGTGGTAAACTCCTGCGCGGCGCCACCGAGCCATAGACCATCCTTGTAGAGGTGATTGAACATTGCAGGGATATTGACGCGGGGATGGAGATAGATCGATACGCCAAGCTCCGCCACCGTTTCCCAGAAGGCGCCGTAGTCAGGGCCGTCGTAGAACAAGGTAGCTGAGGGGGGTCGGCATGAGTTAGTTTCCGTCGTGAAACGTACGGGACAGCTGCTTACGGTTGCTTGGTCCTTGTTGATAATCATAGTTCATGCCACCCAGAAATTTTCCACCGTCCGTCGAAGTTCTTCAGCCGCCTTTGACGCGTTGTGCATAGGCAGAGCAGCAGCTTGAGAGGCGCCGAATCGACGCGTGTTGTTGGATACCAAAGAAGCTAGTAGGTTTGTTGGCCTCAAATGCCTCGAAGACTGCTTCGATTGGGTCGGGTATTCCTTGAATACCTAGCGAGCGAAGGGAAAGCACCATCTGGAAGGAAAACATCAATGATCCTGAAGGGAAAACAGAATCAAGGGCGTTATACGTCCGAGTCGGCTTGAAGCTCCTCCACGGTAGGGCCTAACTTGAATCATTAGCTGATTTTGGATGATTTTTCAGCTGGAAAGCTTTGTCTAGCCGTGGATGGACAGGACTTTCAAGGGGATGGTTCGGTAGATAGTGGGATTATGATAGATTACTGAAAGCACCCGAGAACGTTTGAATCGCCGACAAGTAATGCCCAATGTTCCCCCAATGTTCCTCCAGTGCTATCGTTCCGTGGCACCAGCTGAATGCACGAGCGAGCACCAGCGGATACAACAGCCATCAGGGGAATGGCGACCACAGAAGGAGCGCAACCGTATTGTCTTAAAGTGGCCACCATACAAGCCTGATTATATAGGTTGATATGAGAGGTTTTTAGGTTGACTCGCGAACTCCTCCATCTGGCTGCATACACGAACTCAGCCTGCCACGCCAAAAGAATAGTGGTTTTATGTATAGCCGAGCTGAGATAGCCAGACAGCCTGGGGGCTTGCGTCAATCCACGGAGGATACGTTCCAGTAGTCCCCTGTCGTCTGTAGCAAGAACCCAGAGCTTCGCGAACTGTTCATTTGACCGCCTACTGAGACCAACGACTGACAATGACAATAGCCACAGCCATTATTGAACTTGTCCGGGGTCACGAAGATTCCATGTAGGAGATACGTCATACATGAACTCCAAGGGAGTCCTGCTCCCAGAAGAGACAGAGTTCCGAGAGGAGGATGGTGGACGGGACTGAAATACCCAAATAAGCGCTCATTGGCATCATGAATGGTGGGTCCTAGCGCATGTCCCCGACCCAACATTGCCGGTTCGCGGCGACAAACGAGGTGCCGGGACCGACTCAAACGATGACAACAACAACGATAGCAATGAAGCGTCTTGTATCGTACACGATACCCTTGCGATACCCGCCCCCGTAGACCCAGTTCCCCAGCTGCGTCTTCCTAGCCCAGCTCCAGCGAACCCAGTAACGTCTCGGTTTGAACTCGGTGGACCTTTGTCAATTCCGGTAAGCATCCATTCGATGCATGCAGGCTTGCAGAGTCATTCTATGTTGTTATGTAGGTTAGAATGCGGGGATACCAATGTCAGAAGCGAGAACGCGTACACCCAGTTGGTATGCTTGAGGTACGCTGATATCGAAAACGTTGACGGTGGGTAGCATGCTGCATTCGAGGACACGGTGTTCAGAGGGAATGCCTGAGCCAGTGTGTTGGCATTCTTGCTTCGAGACTACGGCGTTCGCAATCGTAGAGGTCGACATGACTGCTGGTGGAGGTGAGTTGAGAGTTATTGTAGAGATTACACCGACCCACCCAGTGTTGTGGTGGACACCTTGTTGAGCTCAGAAATGGAGAGTTCAAAGCCGCATACGACATAGTGAACATGGTTTCAGGTGACTTGAAAGCTCGGTGTGCGTCGTCGTGGCTCTTCAAAACCTAGTTCTCCCACTTCGTCTTTCTTCACCAGGTAGACTCTTCCTGCGATTGATAGAGGTAGGCCGAGATGGGAGTGTGGCAAGTCGACGATGAGAGCCAAAGAGCGACACGAGGTCAGAGAGAGGATATTCTCGGGTGCTTTGGAGGTCGTCAAGCATGGTTGGGCGTGGTAGCGTTGAGAATACATACCTGTGATGATCGTGACCGCCAATGATATTCCTGTTGATTTAACATCCCCGGTCACATCATTCCCTCCAGCGTGCACGGCAAGTTCAAGACACAGCGAATTGTTGAGGATAATTGTCGTTGAACGAGTGCGTTGAGTACTGGAAGGAGTAGACGCCGAAGAACCCGAGCGTGAAAATTTCTCTAATCTTGAAACGAGACACCAAACGAGTTTTTTGTATCGTCTCCTTTTGCTTGTTGAGTATGAGATCCAGCAGTTGGCGTTAGAACTTGGATGTCGGTGTCGCGATGGTCGTGGTTTGAGCGAGATCTACATCCTTGGTGGGCGCTTATTGAGGTCCTTGAGGCCCGGGCGGATAACTCTTCTCTTCGCAAACCTCGATGCAGCTGCTCAACGTTCAACTCTCGCTCGGCGCTGAAACCTGTTGGTCGACCATGCAGCATACTACCTCGTCGAAAGCCTGTTTGCATGGGGTTCGATTGGGAACTCATCGTGACAGGAGCTGGAATTTGAGGATGGTGTCGGTGAGTTGTGGCTCGTATTCTAGGACTGTGCCGCTGACAGCGGTCTGATTCATATCGATAAAGTCGGTGGTCGTGCAATATTGCGGGTCTGGTGCGGCGAAGGCCCTAATCGGGCATTTAACATTGCTGTTGACCATTACCATGCGTTGGACACGATGCATCCGAACAACTTGCTTTATCCCTTGACCATCACCTTCCCCCCCCCCCCCCCTTCTCCTCTTCTACCAAACCCCTTCGCTCACAGGATCAATGTCCTCTCAGTTTTTCCACAAGGCTAGGAACCTCCGGATCACTGGCGGTAGCTTCAATCAGGTTCAAGGAGATCAGTACAACAACAACTATATGACAACAATCGTACAAGCGAAGGAGGAGGAGCCTTCAGAATTCGACGAGGTGAGTGGATAACGTTCTCTGTCGAATGACAGGAATCTGACGATCGTTGAAGTATTTCAAGGTGAAGCTGGGTGGGATTCTCAAGTTGAGAGATGTTGGGTGTTCCACATACTTGCGACCATGGGACGATGGGTGTGGGTGGGAGTGGGAAGTGGGGAAACCTCGGACTTGCAGGACAATTTGTGCAGCAAGGGTGCTGGAGCAGCCGGGGATGGTGTTTACAATGCTGCAGTATAGTGGACCAGATGCACAGAGAGTACGTCTATTGATTTTTGGGTTCAAGAAAAGGTCTAATTTCCTTTCCAGGCTTTTTTAGAAGATTTTCGGATGCTATCGAGTACACTGTGCGTACTATCCCTCCAACTTCCATTATAATGGACGCTGAAATCACGGTAGGACGTCGAATGCGTCGCAAATCTATGGTTACAGCAAGTCGAAGATTCCATCGCTTATATTGTACAACGGTACGTGGAGGCATGGTCTAGGTTGGGTTATGCTGACCTTTTTACTGTAGATTTGGCACCAGCTTCACAGTTGAAGGGCAATATAGGGGATTTGGTTAAAATGTATATCAGTAGTCTAGCTGTAAGTAGCCACTGTAATATTGGGATACACCTGAATAAACTGGTTATAGTGGCAATTGGGTTGCAAGGACACCGACGAGTTGTGGATAGATAATGGGAGAGGGATTATCTGTCGTGGTCCACCAGGACCACAGTTGGAGGGGGGATACATACCAGTGCGCTGGTTTGGGGAGTCGGACGTGCCTTTGACGACAGATCTTCTTCAAAGCGATGTTTTGCTACGCTTCGCGGCGAGTCTAAAGTTGAAGCAAGTGGATCACTACGTCATTGAGGGTACTTTCCCCTCGACATCGGCCGATGGACCTGTACGAGTCTCGCAACCAACTGTCATCTCAAAGTTGACAAACACGCCCATCGCCGTCGCGAATAATGCCTGGAAGAGCAACAACACTCTTTCAGATCGAAAAGTGCTGGAAAATGGACTGACCAGGTGAGTCCGAGGCAATCATTCACTTGTTTATCTGACAACTTGAGTAGATTCACACTCGCTCGCTACTCACAACTTCTTTGGTTGCATTGGAATGGGACGACAAAACACGCCTGGAAGTCGCAAGCCTGGAGAATTTTTCACAACCGCGGGATCACTTTGGAGGACGATTTAAGTGTTTATGGTGCGTTGTCAGGCTTGCATTCCCTTTCCACCTGTTAACGGTTTGCAGACCTTGTCTACCCTAAGACTACGTTGTCCAACTGGGTAAAATACTCAGACCCCCAACTCGAACGACAATCGCAACAACCAATCTACCTATTTGTTCGTCCACCTTCCGATCTGGGCTATCGCGAAAATTCTTCCCTTCACCACTGGTCCTTTCACGAAGATGGCTGCCCTCCTCTCTCACCCGATACCTGTCGCGGCCTCGGCCTTCCCATCAAGCTTGAGTATGACTACTCCTGTCACGCGCTCTCTTGGTCCAATGAAGACTACCAACGCATACACCAATATCAACTCCTCCGCGGATTCGACCCTTCTACTACCGATTTTGCTCGTCATCTCGGATGCGATGATAACCTTTTTCAGCCTGTGAATGACTCGGATCGGTTTCAAATCTACCAAGGTGCGCTTCATCACTCTCATCACTTTGACATTGCCTGACCTTCGATCTTTTGGGCAGAATCTCTGCCTGAAAGCAGACCCTCAGCATCGGCATCCGACATCCTCGGAGAGTTTGAAGATTTCGCTCTGGTCGAACAAACTACAACATCTGAACCCTCTGGAACTCGACTAAACTCTACCAGCTCTTGGTCGCCCGTATTCCTCCCGTCAGCCGCGGAGGTCTCAAGTGAATTGGTCACCATGGTGGACACCCCCGATGTGGATGTTGATTGGCATCTTGTTTGAGGTAATGTTACTTATTTCACGTTTCGGCTGGCTGCCCAACTCATACATTCCTATTTCTCTCTTCGTCACAAGGGGACTCGGAGGGTGCATTCGACGCAGAGGCTCGGTGCGCTTTAGAAGCTTTCGATGTAATATGAGGAGTCTTCTATTCTTGTAGTGCTTATTTATTGAATCTTAAAATTACCAGCTCGAAGTTTCTTCTCGGGCGATTTGAGTTGTTACACCGCACGAGCCGACGTCAGCCCGTCTGTACCCACGATATCCGGCACAGAGAATCTCACCGAACATAATTGCTCTGGCCTTGGACCTCCACTGAGCGACATTATCGAATAGATGCGGGACACTGGTAAGCGTTCATAATCAGGATCAACAATTCAGTTTCAAGTACGAGGACGTAGCCATCTGGCTGGTGGACGGCGGCTGGCCCATCGGAAGGAGAGATCTGGGGTGCCTTGCTTTGCCCACCGTACCTTGCTCCCATTATCACCCCAGTGAAAGACCAAACTCCCGTCCTTCCTTCCCTTTTCCTATTGATGCCGTTCCAATCGTCATTGTACAACGTGAATTTTCTGTTGGATGCGGGAGTGAATCTGCTCGGTCAAAACATTCATGCCTGGCCCGGGGAACGTACCTTGAAAGCCATACTCGTTCAGAGAGAGAACGAAATGGGGGGCCACGGCTCCGGTACACTTAAAGGGGCCACAAGAGACCCTAATGAACACTGTATTGACAAGGTATGAGTCCTCGATTGCTCGCCGTGAGGAAGATGTGTCGTGCGTGTTTGTTGTTTTTCGAGCTGGTGCGCGATAAGCACCAATTTGCTGCAGTCGTGAGTACATGATTTGACGGAAGACATTGATCACAGATAGAATTCTTGTTGCTTGAAGCTTGGAACGGGAGGTATGCAAGGCTCACAACCGATGGTCGAAGTACCGAGAGTTTTTTGATATGTAAAGCCCTTGAGCTACGAGGTGTTCAGTGAATTTTTGAGAAGATTGGGGTTTGAGGATGAAGAGTGGTTGAGTACACCTGTTCCTTGTGCTGGCGTTTGTGCTATCCAACGCAGCTAACGCTACGGCTGAAGGAGTTGAGAGCAGCTGAGGTCTTAGTAGAAAGGTAGACGGGCAGCCGCTTTGAAAAATCCGTGTTCTTCGTATTCTGAGTGTAATGGGTTCTGGAGTATTGAAGAAACTTTAGAAAGCCATTCCAGGCAAATTTCACGAGTCCAGAAGGAAGTGCCGAACGATTGGGGTCGAGTGGTCACAGTCGTGGTTTGAGCGAGAAGCCCATCATTGATGAGCGCTTATTGTGCCCTTCAGAATCTCGTTCAGGCCGGGCCGGTCGACATGCTCTCTTCCCAGAACCAACCCTTCTCTCTTTGAAGCCTGTTCGTCGACTTGGATCATTTGAAGCAAAGTAGGTCCAAAGAGTTTGACCTATGACTATTTGCACGTTCTGACGGATTTGGATGGACAGGCTCCGAACTATGTCGCCTCCAATTTGCACGATTCAGGCAGATGCCTATAATCTTCCTCTGTCCTCCTCTCATCCATCTCTACCGCTTTCATATCACGGCACCGAAAATGATATGCCCACCCTATATACTGCACGCCTTTCAACCAGTGGAACAACCAGCGTAATCAACTCGAAGGCCCTGGAACGCCCGCCAGAAATGGTTCTGGCTTTATGGAGCTCGCACCAATACCCACCCGAACGAACGAACTAGTCAAGGAAACAGGCAAAGGAGATGGAGACGGAGGCACCGACGATAAGATGTACTATTTCTGCAACCGCGTCAGCTTTTTGGAGGAATGATTGGATGCGATAACACAGACTGTGAAATTGAATGGGTGAGTTGACTCCTCCTTCGTGTTTTGTGCACTCGGCTGACCTGGTGGTTGTAGTTTTGCCTTGCTTGCATTGGCCTTTTCTGTGGTTGCAGTTTCGGAAAGCTTCAATTCGTGAGTCAATCACATCGTTCCGAGTTCTTACTCAAACTCTGACCGTTACATATCTTTTCTCGTTCAATTTGGTAGGTTTAGCGAACCTCTTTGTCCCTAATCACTTTCTATCATCGTCACTTTAGGCCCGCGTTCTTTGATTCAGTCATGTCATCGTATCCGCGTCTCTCCCCGTTTACAAACCCGCAATGAAAACTACTGGCGCTACGGAATCCAAGCCTACCACGAGAAGTTCACCGATGTTCAAACTCGGAATGTCACCCCACCCACCCACCACTCTCAGTTTTCCATTGACGACTCGATGTCCATATTCCTGGTGTGTCAAGGGTTTTCCTTTTCGTAATCATTCACCGACAATTTTCCTCCTCCAAAAGGTAGAGAACCAGCTATTCGCGGGCCACCGACTGAGGCGCCCGAGGGCACCAGCTTGTGATGTACAAGAGAGGAGCTGCTTCATCAATCGTCAAGCTTCCCGGAAACGCTCAACCTCAAATCACCGTCTCCGAGAATAGGCAAATACTCACCATATAAAAATGCTGTTGGTCCGCCGTTGTCGTCACTCATGTTGTTGAAGATAGCATTCGCACAAGCCTAAATCCTAATGTTCAGCTTTGGCACCAGTTCAACTGCCTCTGGAATGGATGAGCCACGTTTTGTACACTGCATGGATTAGATGAACATATGGCTGTGAATATGACTAAAGTTCTCGCACTCAAGAGTTTGGAACGATTCTGGCGTATCAGTACTGATGATAGTATGACAGGGTCAGCAACTCTAACCTAGTGGGGGTATATCCAGTCACACACTTGGAGGCGGAGGGCACGAGGATGAGCAAGACCCGAGGGTCTTGCAGAGTTCCCTGCCCCCTCCCCGTAACCTCCAGCGATTACCGAGCCGCGAGCCCCAAACAACCTCGACAGTGTCGACACGATGCTTCCCCTCATCATCGATCATCTTCAGCAACTGAATCCGGCACGGCACAGGGCGGCGTCGTAAAGAAAGAGCTTAACGCGACGTGAACTGACCGCCCTACCAATTGGGTGAAGTACGAGAGCTTTTAAGAGTATTTCCAACTGTTCCGTCATGTCCCGTGCCTCACTTTCATTAGCACGCCTTTCGATGAGACCATTTCAGGGATGATACCACCACAATGCCCGGAAGCTATTGACTGACCTTACAGGGGAGTTAGGTCGGGGTCTTGGTACCCGACGCTCAGGCAAATCGAATCGCTGAATCCAAAGGTGCAGGACCGTATCGGGGTGCTTCCATAAAGTAGGCACCCTCCAAGATTGGGGAGAACGTGCACACCTAAGGAGTTCAAACGTCAGCCTCAAGTAGAGGATCGCGAGACGGAGACGGTTGAAACTCACAAGGAGAGGAATTGTTGCGATAAACGAGAGTGCCAGAGCTGGGGAACCTCTGGGGTGGCCATGATACGGAGGTCTCCAGAGGTTATGTTCGTTTTTCAAGACAAATGACCTGAATATAATTTCTCCACAATATCAGTCGATAGCAACGCACGATCGTCGAACTCCAAGTTCGCCTACATTCGCGACAAAAGCTGTTTAAGGGATCGGAACGAGGTCTATGCTCGAAGGCAACCTCCAGCATGGTACACCACACTCTCAGATCTGTGACAGTTACTCTGGAGGCATGAGACTCACGCCATCGATGGGGAGAAGTCAGCTCCCCAAGGCACTCCCTACCTACTTCGAAGATGAGGTTCGGCAAGAGACCCTCGTGCGGCCACAACGGAACACGGCGACGAACATTCAAGCCCGCTTAAACAACTAGGGTGGTGATATCTCTATTCAAGACCTCAGTATGGGTTTGACGAAGGCGATACTCTGTCAAAGCAGACTTGAGAGAGCTAGTACTGTGATAATGGTACGAATCGCGGGTGACCTTCGGTCATTGGCAAGTGCGGCAACGTCAACAAGCTTCGCATCAACATCTGACAGCTACTTACTGATGTGAGGTTGGAGGTATGGAGTTCTTATGCTATCAAGATACGCGCGACGGACAGGGTGCTGCTCTGCCTCCTGCCCGAAAATCGGAGGTGGTAGATCCGCCTCCAGAAAGGATGTATCTGAAGTCTTAGAAATCAAGGAGTTCAGTTTAATCCAGCCCGGGACGTAAATCAGACGTACGTTGTATATCGCCCACATCTTTAATTCAGTCCCCAGACCAGTGCTCAGCGTATAGTGGTAGTATGCACCAGCCGGAATCAGGATTGATTCTCCTTCGTCTAAGGTCAGATGAATGGTAGAGTTTGTCCACGGTTCTAAGCGCGAGTAGAGATGGAGGTGAGCTTGTTCTGTGACCCAAAATCGAGGTAGAGAGACGTACTCTCGATATCTCAGCGATACACGTGGCCCCGTGTAAGAGTCATCCACAAGATATCGTAGGATTCAGTTACCCTGCAGAGATGGGGTCAGCGCCACTGGCAGCTTGCGTGAGATATATAGATAGCTAGACTAACCTCTCCTTCGTGTAATGGCCGAGCATCTCCTTCACGGCCTTTACTCTCGATAAGGAGATTGTATGGGGACAAACAAGGAATTGGCTACCCACCTCGACCATCTCGGTAGCCGGTATGTCAGATCTCAGCACCTCACCTTACCATGGGAACCCAAGCTCTTTGGAAATCGTCTTGAACTGCTCTTCGAGCGATAATGACGAGTGCTGTTTAGGATAGAGCTGATACTTGAGAGATTGAGGGTTTCATGGGAAACAGGTCGTGAGGAAGCACGACCATCGATGTTTGAAGGGCTTAAGTTGCCTGATTGTTTGTCATGGTAGTGTGCGCGCATTGTGAGGTAGTGATGTCAGTGCAAAGTGTTCCTTAACATAAGGCCTTTGTACGAGAAGTTGTTCCAGCAGGTTTCCTCGTAGTATTGGAACATATTCGCGAATAGACATGATGAAACACGAACACGTTCGAACACGCGCAGAGTTGATATTTCGACCTTATTTCGAGGTGCTGGAGGCATGTCTGCCAAGCCAATAGCGAGCGAAAGACGCGCTGAATTGCAATAAGTCCTGTAGTACTGCCAAAAAGTGATGCCAGTGTCCTCGATTTTTACAACGTTCCTAGACCGGCGACCACTACCGATAACGAACATTGACTTGATTGAGTCAACAGAAATGGGCCATACGCACGGAAACGCCTTTTACGAATCATCTTCTTCTCCTTTTCCCCAATTACCTTAACCAGACCTTCGTTCTCCAAACCCTTCATGACCTCTCCGAACTCAGCAGCATCCACATGGTGCTTTGGGAGCCGAGCGTCTCAAGCACCTCAGCCCATCGCACATTTGGTGATCATCTCCTTCGACGTCCCCGACACCACCAACGCCAGGAACACGATCGCTGGTGCCTTCGCGAGTCGTTTTGTCCATACCGAGAGTGCCATCCCCACCAATCTCGTCGTGCACAAGATCAATGTAGGCCTTGAAGAGACTCTTCAGCGATCTTTGTCGGGGATTGACTCGAACTGGTGTCGTTCTGAAGACACCGGTGACCACTCTGTCGCCGGGTTTCGCCACATCAACGAGCTCGTCGCACACGCTCAGTGAAACGGTGTGAGGTGTCTGTCCGCGGGGGAACGGAGTCGGGTGTTATCTACAGTCGAATGACTTGTCTGCCAGAGTAGGTCGAACGATTGTAAATGAGGGACATTGAGCCGACGGTGCTGCAGACATCGCAAGGGCATCGAGCCGATTCTTCGATCTTTCCGCGCTCGAAGTCCACCTGCATGGTGTGCAAGCAAGCGAGACGACGGAAGAAGACTTGTTGCATTTCGGGGAAGACGGGCGTGGCACGAACAACGAGCCCTTTGATGCAGACCAGTTTATCCGCATCTGGGAGGACATTGAGATGACTGAAGGCCACCATAAGTCATGAAGCACGTACCGGTAAGATTGAGATTTCGTATGTTGCTGATGATGATCGTTCCAATCTCCTCGTCACCTTCAGCACCCTCCATTCTGTCCAAACCGGCCTCCTGGTCGCATTCTGCCAGTTCTAACGTCGAGTCCTTCAAGGCCATAGCCATAATGCCAACGAATTCCTCTGGGAACTTGATCAGACGACTGTGAAGTTCTTTCACTGGCGGATAGGTGTAGATGTTAACCATATCCTGTCTCATGCGACACAGATACGTTTCGTAGAGCAGTTCCTCGTTTTCATCGATTGAGTAGGCGCTAGTGGGACGTCCCTGCTCTCGTTCATGGGCTATTCGGCATTTCGGCTTGAAAACCTGGAGGAATTGTCGGAAAATGCGTGTAACATTGTGTAGGTTGACCAGTGTACCCCAAGTAGCATGAATTCCATCGGGTTCGTCGCCAGGTTCAGGTCCAGCAGGGAAAGGTTGACCTGGCTCGAGAGAAGAGGCAGACAAGTCGAGGCCATCCATCAGAATCCATGGGCGCGTCGAATTGCCGTGCGTCGTAGTCCCTCCGTGTAGCTTCACGCATTCTGCTGCTTATTGGAGTAAAAGTAGTCGGATTGATGTCTTCCCTTCGTTTGCGAGCCGCTGGTAAAGCAAACAGACTCCTGTAATCACGGTGAGCACTATATTACAGACTAAAGTACGAGAACACGCACCGAGAGCCTCGATCTGAGGAAGGGCCAGTAAGATCGGATCCCGCTCTAGGGACCTACTCTCACTACTGGCGTCAACCGGTTCACCTAGCTACGAAAGATTGCTCTTCTCCACTCAACTCCTAACCCAAAGCCCGTGCGATCCCTGTATATTTCTGAAGTGTGTGCTGGAAGCTCTAAAGCTTGAAAGACTGCTCACATGAGTGGCCGGGCTCGACAAAGACAAGAAGATTCACGTACCCAAATGGACCGTTCAATAGGGTGTGTTCCGTGCGACTTGCAGCTCTGTCCCGGTGAGCATCCATCCGTTGTATGTAGGCTTGCAGACCCAAGTCCCTGTCGTTATGTAGGTTAGAATGCGGGGATACACATGTCAGAAACATGAACGCATACGTCTGAATGGTATGCTTCGTATTCGGATCTCAGACTGATATCGACGATGTTGACGGTGGGCATCATGCTGCATTCGAAAACACGGCGGTTGCAGGGAATACCTGAGCCAGCGCATCAAAAGTCTCACGGCGTTCGGAATCGTAGAGGTCGACATGACTGCTGGGGAGGTGAGTTGAGCTTGAAATAGCGCTATCGTAGAAATTACACTAACCCGCCTGGTGTCGTGGTGGACACCTTGTTGAACTTGGGGTTGAAGACCTGAATCTGGATATGTAGACCTCCACGCTCGTATACTGCTATCTTCGTTCTTTAAAAACTAGTTCTCCCAATCCGTTATTCTTCATTAGATAGACTCTTCCTGCGATTGATAGGGGGAGGCCGAGATGGGAGAGCGGCAAGTCGACGTTGACAACCAAGGAACGACACGAGGTCAAAGAGAGGGTGTTCTCGGGTACTCTGGAGGTCATCAAGCATGGTTGGGCATCGTAGAGTTGAATTAACACATACCTGTAATGATGATGACCACCAATGCTATCCCCATTCTTTAACCATCCCCAGTCAAATCAGTTCCTCTAGCGTGCACGGAAAGTCCAAGACACAGCGAATTGTTAAGGATAATCGTCGTTGAACGGGTGCATTGAGCACTGGAAGGAGTAGACGCCGAAGAACCGGAGCGCAAAAATTTCTCTGGTCTTGAAATGAGACACCAAACGGGTTTTTGTATCGTTTACTTTTGCTTGTTGAGTATGAGATCCAGCGGTTGGCGTTAGAACTTAGATGTCGGTGTCGCGATGGTCGTGGTTTGAGCGAGATCCACATCCTTGGTGGGCGCTTATTGAGGTCCTTGAGAATTTCGTCCAGGCCCGGGCCGATAACTCTTCTCTTCGCAAACCTCGATGCTCAACGTTCAATTCTCGCTCGACGCTGAAACCTGTTTGTCGACCATACAGCGTACTACCTCGCCGGAAGTCCATTTGCATGAAGTTTGATTGGGCACTCATTGTAACAAGAGCTGGAGTTTCAAAGATGGTGTCACCACTCCGGTGAGTCGTGGTTCATATTCTCGGACTGTGCCGCTGACAGTGATCTGATTCCTATCGATAAAGCTAGCAATAATGCGGGTCTGGTGCGGTGAAGGCCCTAATTAGGTTTTGCTGTTGACTATCACCATGCGTTAGACACGATGTATCCGAACGACTGACCATCATCTTCTTCCCTCTACTAAGCCCCTTCGCCTACAGGCTCGATATACAATGCTCTCCCGGTTCTTCCACAAGGCACGGAACTTTCAAATCACTGGTGGAAGCTTCAACCAGGTTCAAGGAGATCAGTACAACAACTGTATGACGACGATCATACAAGCGAAGGAGGAGGAGCCTTCAGAATTCGACGAGGTGAGTAAATAACGTTCCGTGTCAAACAACGGAATTTTGACGATTGTCGTAGTACTTCAAGGTGAAGCTTGGTGGGATATTCAAGCTGAGGGATGTCGGGTCTTCTGCCTATCCGCGACGATGGGACGATGGGGATAGGTGGGAGTGGGAAGAGGAAAAGCCTCGGTCCGACAAGACAATTTGCACAGCAAGGGTGCTAGAGCAGCCGGGAATGGTGTTCACGATGCTTCAGTACAGTGGACCAGATGCACACAGAGTACGCCTATTGATTTTCGAGCTCAAGAAACGGTCCAAATCCCTTTCCCAGGCTTTTCTGGAAGACTTTCGGACGCTATCGAGTACACTGTGCGTACTATTCCTCCAACTCATTATCACGAATGCTGAAATAACGCTAGGACGTCGAATGCATCACAAATCTATGGCTACAGCAAGTCGTCTATTCCGTCACTCATATTGTACAACGGTACGTGGAGGCATGCTCTAGGCGGGGTTTTGCTGACCTTTTTACTGTAGATTTGGCACCGGCTTCGCGGTTGAAGGGCAAACTAGGGGATTTGGACGAAAGGTATCTTGGTAGTGTAGCTGTAAGTAGCCACTGTAATATGCGGAGACACTTGAATGAACTGGTTTTAGGAGCAATTGGGCTGCAAGAGCAACGAGTTGTGGATAGATAATGGGAGAGGGATCATCTGTCGTGGTCCACCAGGACCAGAGTTTTGGATGACATACATGGGAGTGCGCTATTTTGGGGAGTCGGACGTCCCTTTGACAGCAGATCTTCTTCAAAGCAATGTTTTGTTGCGCTTTGCGGCGAGTCTAAAGTCGAAGCAAGTGGATCGCTACGTCATTCCAAATACTGTCCACATCTCATCGGCCGATGCATCTGTACGAGCCTCGCAACCAACTGTCATCTCAAAGTTGACAAACACGCCCATCGCTGCCGCTACAAACAATGCCTGGGATAGCTTCAATAACACTCTTTCAGATCGAAAAGTGCTGGAAAATGGACTGACCAGGTGAGTCCGAGGCGATCATTCGCTTGTTTATCTGACAACTTGAGTAGATTCACACTCGCTTCCAACCCGCGAGATATTTTGTTGGAGTGGAATTGGACAACAAACCGCGCCTGGATGTCGCAGGCTTGGAGAGTTTTTCACAATCGCGGGATCTCTTTAGAGGACGACTTGAGCATTTATGGTGCGTTGTCAGGCTTGCATTCTCTTTCCACCTGTTGACGGTTCACAGACCTTGTCTACCCTGAGGCTACGTTGTGGTCTCGCTCTGTAGAACCCTCTGAAGCCCAACTCAACCAACAATCTCAACAACCAATCTACCTATTTGTTCATCCACCTCCCTCCGACCTCAATGTCAATCGCGATTATCACATAACTTCTTCCCTTCACCACTGGTCCTTTCATGAAGACGGCTGCCCTCCTCTCTCACCTGATACCTGTCGCGGCCTGGGCCTTTCGAACGAGCTTAAATATGACAGCGACTTCACTGCGTTCTTTTGGCCCAGCGAAGAATACCAACGCATACACCAATATCAAGTCCTCCGAGGCTTCGACCCTTCCACTACCGATTTTGCTCGCCATCTCGGATGCGATGATAACTTTTTTCAGTCTGTGAATGACTCGGTTCGGTTCGAAATTCATCAAGGTTTGCTTCATTATTCTCATCACTCTCGCATTGCCTAACCTTTGATTTTTGGGCAGAACATTCGCCTGAAAGTAGATCCTCGACACCGGCATCCGACATCCTTGGAGAGTTTGAAGATCTCGCTCTAGTCAAACAAGCTACAACATCTGAATCCTCTGGAACTCGACTAGGCTCTACCAGCTCTTGGTCGCCCGTGTTCCTCCCATTAGCCACGGAGGTCTCAAGTGAATTGGTCACTACGGTGGACACCCCCGATGTGGATGTTGATTGGCATCTTGTTTGAGGTAATGTTACTTATTTTCGTGTTTCGGCTGGCCGCTCGACCTATACATCTCTCTCTCCTCTTCACAAGTAGGCAAGGGTGCGTTCGACACGGAGGCTCGGCGCTTTAGAAGCTTTCAATGTAACATAAGGAGTCTTTTATTCTTGTACTTATTTAATGAATCTCAACATGACTAGCTCGAAGTTTCTCCTCGGACTGCTTGAATTTTTACATCCCTTCTGACGTTAGCCCGTACCCATAACGTTCGACACGGAGGAATCATACCACCCTGGCCTCGGACCTCCGCTAGGTAACATTGTCGACTAGATGCGGGAACCAGTGATAGGCGTTTATAATGAGGATCAACGATTAAACATCGTGTACATAGCCATCTGATTTGGTGAACGGCGGCTGGCCCGTCAGAAGGAGACATCTGGGGAGTCTTGCTTCGCCCTCCGTACCTGTCTCCCGATCAATACCAGGTTATCTCCCGGTGAAAGACCAAACTCTTGTCCTTCCTTCCCTTTGCCTATTGTTGCCGGCCCAATCGTCATCGAACAATGTAAATTTTCTGTTGGATAGGCGAATGGGTCCGCTGGTTCAAACGTTCATGACTGACCGAAGGACGTATCTCGAGAACCATACTCGTCCGGAGAGTTGTGATCGGCCCCAGCGAACCTAACAAGAACGGAATGGAGGGCTACGGCTCTGGTACTCTTGAAGAACCGACACAAAATTCTAATTTCCAGGACACTGCATTGACATTAATGATATGATATGCGAATCCTAGATCGTTCGCCGTGACGAGGAGGCATTGTGGTTTGTGATGCTCTCGGGGCTGAGGGTGGGATGAGCACTGCGGCTTGAGTTGCAACCGCCGAATAAATTGCTGGGGACTCGCGTTGTAACAAGCTTCGAAGTAACGACGGTGGGTGATCATGGCAAAAAGTCCGCTTTTGTCACGTCGGGCTTGGTACGAGAGGTACACGAGGGCGCGTAGCCAGTGGCTGAACGCTGGAGTACGGGGTGTTTCGTTACGTGAAATCCTTGAGCTACAAGATGTCCAACAAATCGTTGAGATCATCAAGGTTTGAGGGTAACGAGAAGCCGAGTGGTTGAGTATGTCTGCCCCTTGAGTCAGTGTTGCTGCCGTCTAACGCAACCCGCGCTACGGTCGAAGGAGTTAGCGAGACCAGATGAGGTGTTGCAAAGATAGACGTACCGTACACCCTCTCGTAGAAACTCATGCTCCTTCGGCATTCCGGGTACAACGGCTTCCATAATGTTGAAGCAAGGCTCCTAGGAGCCATCCAGAGGGTTACTCGATATCCAGAGCGAAGTCTTAGTGTTTAACGTGTTTGCTTCGAGTGAAGACAATCGTGGTTTGAGCGAGAAGCCGTCGTCTTGAGCGCCGAGTGGTTATTCAGATTTTCTGAACCCTTCGTTCTTCGGGCCGACCGGTACCGATATGCAAAAATTTTTCGTTCCTGTTCTGGCTTCCTTCACAAAAGTCACTACGACCGCTCAGAATCTCAGCGACATGGATAGAAAAATCTCTCAGGATGCTTCCTCCAGTCTCTAGGGCGCACTACGGACATAATCAAGGTCACAATTCAAGACCCTCAAACAGGAACTCCCGTCTTCAAGTGTTGAACCCGCGTTGTTCGTCTTTCAATGGAATCCATGAGTATCAGGAACTGCTTGCTGGCCTTTGCTCTCGACCAGGATAATCAAAACTGCCTTCACCGCTCCCGTCCTTCTCTTCTCTTCCTGTAGGCGGCAGTGACATGATACATCGATGAGTACCAGAGTCCTACGATATACTCACCCGAGCTGGGACGTCGATCTCCTTGACCACACCGTCTATCCCTCGCGAACCAAAGTATTACATTGACGAAACGAAAAAATTGGATGGCAAGCGTGACCATAGCGAAATGGGCCAAGAACAAAGCAAGAATAACCCGAGTGGCTCGAGATAGATTGCGAAACAAGGATACCAGACTACCGACCCCCGCCAGGCGTCTGTTCCCTCCCGATCTCTCCCGGGCATGACTCTGTCTGGGTATCCCGGGCGTCTTCCTGGGTGTCTGCGGTCCAGTCGGTGGCATATTCATCCGCCTCTCCCCAATGCCAATACCCTGCTTCCCCAATCTGCTGCAACACCTGTTCTGCTTTCTCCTCTCATTGCAAGCGTGCGCTGCCCATCCACCTGCGCTAACGCCCTGAATAGCTCCCACGGATTTCGATGAGGGTGCGGTCGGGACTGAGAACTATCCGAGAGTAGACAATCATTCAGAACTTGAGCAGCAGATGTAGTCGATTTCCCGAACGCTGTCAGCAAGGAAGCTTTACCGGTGCGAGCTTTCAAGACCACACCTAGTACTTCGAAGAGCTTGTCTAATAGGTTCTCCGACACTCGAGTTGCAGCTCGTGCCGTATTCACATAAGAATATAACGTGTCCAGGGTGTATCTGAGCTCTGAGAACCGTTCCTTCAACCGTTCCTCCGCCTGAGTTTTCTCCGCCCGGGCCATCGGTTTCCCATCTGCGAAGGGATGTATTCTGCTTGTTCTCCCGAAGTTGAGGTGCCACATCAGGTTTCGAGAATGATGGAGAGCACGGGTTGAGATCAATCCGCTTGTCGGCTAAGATGTGGAGGGGTCTTTTATCGACCTCTTTACAAAGCTCGCCTGCTGCCGTGGAAACTGGTGGAAGCTCTAAAGGTCGGAAGGAATAAACATGGAGGGTTTGTGTGCGGTTTGCCAATGCTCGAAGGCCCTTCGAAGAGAAATTGTTGCCAGCGTCTTCTGGGGTGACCTTGGTATGATCTAGAATCGTAAAGTGGCCAATTCCAGGAAGTGCGAGGTTCTTGAGGATTGAAGTTGAAGTAGCTGAACCGAAAATGACGAGGATACGTGAATTCTCCAGCTCCGACTGACTACTCGCAGCCCAAAGACTTTGAAAGAGGTTATTATCTAGAATTTCGCGCTTGAGGTCGTGCTCACCGAAGCTGACGGTCATATCGCCTGGTCTTGTTGTCGGGCTGGCCTCTAGACAGCATCAGAATGGGTCTAGGATGATCGTCGAGCATAACTCACTCAACGGAAACGGCTACCTTTGCAGATTCAATGTCCTTGGAATCTTCTTTCAGGTTGTCGCGATGATTGGTCGTAGACAGGGTTGTACAAAGGTTGACGCAACTGGTCAACGTTGGAATGACTGACTGAGCCAGTGCCCAATGACAAATGGGAGATGTTGGCGCGATTCTGAACGGGTGGGGACGAGGCGGCTTAGTGCACACAACAGGAAGTTTTGCAGTACGGAGCTCGATATCGAGGAGTACACAAGAAAGCGATAACAGCTCAACAAATTTCAGAACATTGTGATATCAGTCCGTTCTACGAATCATCTTCTCCCTCTCCCCAATTACCTCAACCAGGCCTTCATTCTCCAAACCCTTCGTGACCTCTCCGAACTCAGCAGCATCCACTTTCATGGCGCTTTGGGAGCCGAGCGTCTTGAGCACCTCAGCCCATCGCACGCCTCTGTTTCCATCCGCATTGAAGATATTCATCACCTCCTTCCTCATATCCTCCCGCGACTTGAGTCGACCTTGTCCAGTTCCAGTATTCAGCAGGCTCATATCGACCTTGCCAGTTCAAGGGCCCATTACGCTGGTCCTGATAACGTCCCGCATCAGTCGGTTCGCTTCCCTCACATCCTCCGATTCGACGAATTCGGAGAACCGCATCCGGGCATGGGTCTCAGAAAGTCGCATCGTACTTTCTCGCTGACGGCGGGTGGTAGCGGTGATACGCTCTTCGCCAGCCCTCGGGTCGCCATTCATTCTTTGCATCTCCACGTAACGATCGCTGAGTTCACCGTGCGGCCTCGGTGATGACCGGATGTATGTGGGTTCGGGCATAGTCAATATACGCTGACAGCTCTTCCAAAGGCTGCAAGTAAGCAAGGTGGTCAACAGATGTACAAGCTCAAGAGAGGCGGGAAAGCGGGTACCAATATCTCGGTGGTGCTGGCTGCTCGGGGTGTCCTCCAAATATAAGCCGACAAGGTGCTGAACGAGACGGCGATCCGAGGACTCGTCGACTTGATTGGGCACCAGATAGAGTAAATCGAAACGAGAGATGAGCGTAGGTGCAAGTCGATATTCCTTGTAATAGGGAGGTCGGGATCGTATTTTGAACCGATAGGAATCGCGGCTGCTAGGATGGAGATGCGAGCATTGAGGGTCGTGATACTACCAGCCTTGGCGACTGAGACAGTTTGGTGTTCCCATCGAGTCTAACGAGTGCCACGCAGAGATTTTCGGACAGGATCTGATGGAGTAAAAGTAGTCGGATCGATGTCTCTCCTTCGTTTGCTGGCCACTGGTAAACAAACGGACTCCTGCGATCACGGTAAGCGCTGTATTACAGACTAAGATACCAAAACACGCACCGAGAGCCTCGATCCGGGGAAGGCCCCGTAGAGCCAAAAAGGTTGGAGCCTGCTCTAGATGTTTTCGAGGGTGACAAACTGGGGAAGCGCATTGGGGATGAAGTTCCTGATGCTGATAGAAGGGTATCAGCACAATAAAAACATGGAGCAAGAGTAACAATAAGCTCACGATCAGATAGAGGTGCTCTCTTTGGATTACTCAGTCCCACTGTTCTTCTCGCTGCGACACTTCTCAGCTGGCCGTCGGCTCTCCCCTGCGCGAGCAACTCGGGGTGCCAGCGACTGCGGAAGGAGTTCCGACGAGAAAGAGAGGTTCTTGAGCCTACCCTGTGTCGTTCTAATTATCTTCGTCTTCGTGTACCTGGGCATCATCGGAGGAAGGGAAGTCAAGCGCTGGAGGAGACAACACGATGGTGGGCGGAAAACGAGAACGCGTCGCGTCACGCATCAGAGTCACTCGTCAGGATCACGTTTCGTGTCACACATGAGCAAGTCACACTCGGACGACCACCATGACCTCGAATCTCAAGTTGGACGACGTAAGTTGCGACTCAGGTATGCTTATTTTGCTCTCGGGGGTCTCCGCTGCTCACCCGATCTAGTCAGCAATTTTCATCTCACAGACCGAGGCAGGTAAGACTTGCCACTTGTTTGAACTTTACTAGAGCTATTCATGGAAACTTCGAGACGGCTTGTTCTCCAAATCTGAGACTTGTGACCTAACAAATGGCGAAGATACTCGATGGTATGTGTACCAGGCTGCGTGGACGAAGTGTCTCAACCGGGTGCAGGTGCGACTCGCCAATATAAACCATAAGCTCTGTGCCTCCAGTAACCGTCGAACTGTAGGATATAGTCAAGGAAATATATCGACCGGTCGTCCCTGAAGTCGTGGATAGTGACATCCACGCCAACTGGGACGAGATCTTTGGTTTACGTTGTTACGGCCGTGAGTGATTCGCCGAACCATCGGCACCTTCTCTTCCTGTCGGTGGCAACGACATTGATGAGGATCAGAGTCCTACGGTATGCTCACCCGAACTGGGACCCCGATCCTCGCAATCCAAAGTACCATATTGACAAAAAAACGGTCGTTAAACACGTGAGTTTATCACCTCCTTTCTCTCATCTCATACTCACGTTTGGTCCATCGTGTTTTCCAGGTGGACAATACGCTTTTCAGAGCTCGTTGTCACCTCCTTCGACGCGAATCTGATGTCTTCGAGCACATGTCCAGCTCTCCTCAACCCGCTGAAGGTGTTGAGGGTGTATCGAATGAAAAATCAATCGTGATTCTAGATGTTACTCGAGCGGGGTTCGTCGCTTCGATGGACTCCTTATACGAGGGTGCATGTTTTGGTGTATCCCGTATCATCACCAACTGACATCTCTCTGCCCCAGGTCATTCTTCAAGAACAAAGCTAGACGCAAAACATCTCGCGAGGAGTGAATCGACCCGCTCTCGATTGCTACTCCCTTCTTGTACAACGAGGCCCGCAGAAAGCGATCAAGGGGATCGAAAGTTACGGCCTAGACCCAATCTAAAAACTCGTTCTTGCTAAGACCTACCACAGACTGCAATAACTTATCCCTTCCCACGTCGAGCTATGCAAACGCAACAACCCTCTTACTCCTGGCGAGGCCCTCTGAATTGGTACCGAGCCATGTTGCTCGCGAAAGCTCGGGGAATCTTTCAAAGTTCTCCGGAAACTCGACAGATGTCTGGCTGGGCGAGCGGGGTGAGGTATTCCAGGACTCAGACTCAAGCGTGGAGAGGACCGTCAACGAGGCTCCATCATGGAATGTTCAGCGCGACCCAAGCCCATGCAAAAAGCTTGAAACTATGGGTACAATACATGTCAAGCCAACGCTCGAATTGTCTTGCCTTCACTCATTTGACTTTCCGTATGCTCATGATCCGGAAGTGGGACATGCCGGTCGGGAAGAAAAAGGTGGGGCTACGCGAGAACCGAATCGAGTCCCCAGCCCAGGCCCTCTGCCGAAATGTGAGCACCTTCGGGGACCAGTTTTGGGGCTAGCTTTGGCCCGCAGATTCACAGATTCAGACCCAAGGCTTCATATATGTGCCGTTGACCCAAACAGCCCCTCATATGAAGATCGAATAGGTGTCTAGCAGCAAAATGAACAATGCCAGCGATCGCCCCCAGATCTCATTTCCCAGATTTTCGCAAATGAGTAGTTGAGTTATGAGCATTGCACGACGTCGAGATCATTTGATTGGCGCGCGATACATATTCCGTCCGACTCACAAGGATCTAGTCTCAGAGCACGTAGGTCCTCATTTTGACAAGTTCCTACAGAAATGGCATTCCCCTCTATGGGGTGGGGTGTTTCTTGAAAAGTAATGTTAATGACGCTCGGCGGCGGCACATCACATTCGACTACTCATACATATACTAAGCAATGAGAGGACAACAATGACAAGTACCTGTCGACAGCTCAAGATCAGAGGGACGTATTTCACCGCAAAAGGGTTGTTGGTAATTCAACTTCCTCATGTACTCCATCGCGTTGAGATTCTCAGTCGCCGTCCGCTATCCAAAGTAAACTCGCTTTGGAACTGGCGGTGGCTCCACTCAGAGTCCAGGTATTTCCAGCTATAACCCAACGAACACGAGTCAATTTGTGTTCCCAAGTCCCTCTGCCTGCTCAATCCCGTTTGTTGGTCGTCGAGAACCCCAGCCGGGCAGCGAGTCACGAACCTATGTAGACGCTGAGGTACTGCAATCGTACTGAAGGAGAGTGAGCGAGTCTGGTCGATTACAATTGTGCACAACGGATCGTGGTATGAGGACTTTACACTGACCAACAGTGCCGAGTACTGGGCGTCAAACGGCTCACCTAGCTACGAAAATTCGCTCTTCTCCTTTCCACTCCCAATCCAAAGCCCGTGCAATCCCTGTTAGCTTCTAAAGTGCGTGTTGGAAGTTCGAAAGTTAGAAAGACTGCACGCATCGGCGGGCGGGATCGACAAAAAACAAGAAGAACCACGTGCCTGATTGAACCGTTCGATAGGGTGTTTTGTGTGACTTAGAGTTCTGTCCCGGTAAGTATCCGTCCTTTATATGTGGGTTTACAGACCCAAGTCCCTGTCGTCATGTAGGTTAGAATGCGGAGATACGTGTGTCAGAAGCGAGAACGCATACGCCTAATTGCTATGCTTGAGGTACGTATGATCTCGGTCTGATATCGAGCCATGTTGCATTCGAAGACACAGCGTTCGTAGGGAATGCCCGAGCCAGCGTGCTGGAAGTCTTGCTCCAAGACATCGGAGTTCTGAGACGTAGAGGTCGACGCGACTATTGATGGAGGTGAGTTGAGCTTGAATTAGTGCTATCGTAGAAACTACACTGACCCGCCTGGCGTTGTAGTGAGCATCTCATTGAACTCGAAGATGAAGCTTTGGATCTGGATATGTAGGCCTCCACGCCCGTATACTACATAATGATCCTGGTTCGAGGTAACTCGAAATCTCGGTGTGCGTCCTCGTGGCTCCTGAAAACCTAGTCCTTCCGCTCCGTCACTGGTCACCCTTCATCAGGTAGACTCTTCCTGCAAACGTTAGAGGTAGGCCAAAGTGGGAGAGCGACAAGTCGATGTTGAGAACCAAGGAATGACACAAGGTCGAAGAGAGGACTTTCGTGGGTGCTTTGGAGGTCGTCAAGCATGGTTGGGCAATGTTGAACACATACCTGTGATGATCACAACCGTTGATGTTACTCCTTTTCTTTCACCATCCCCAGCCAGGTCAGTTGCTTAAGCGTGCACGGCGATTTTAAGACACTCCGAATTGTTGAGCATAATCGTCGTTGAACGAGTGCATTGAGCACTGGAAGGAGTAGACGCCGAAGAACCGGAGCGCAAAGATTTCTCTGATCCTGAACAATTTTTGTTCATCGTCTCCTTTTGCTTGTTGGTGAATGTAAGATCCAGCAGTTGGCATTGGCACTTGACTGTCGGTGTCGCGATGGTCGTGGCTCAAGCGAGAACCCCGTCATTCATGGGCGCTTATTGAGGCCCTTGAGAATTTCTGCCGGGCCGACAGCTCTTCTCTTCGCAACCTCGACGTTCAACGTTCAACGTTCAACTCTCGCTCGACTTTGGAACCTGTTTGTCGACCACGCAGCGTACTACCTCGTTGGAAGTGTCTTTGCATACGGTCACCACTCCGGCGAGTCGTGGCACCTTTTCTCTCATGTTCTTCTCGGACTGCGCCGCTGACAGCGGTCTGATTCCTATCAGCGGTTGTTGCGGGTCTGGTGCGGCGAAAACCCTAATCGAGTTTTGCTGTTGACTACCACCATGTGTTGGACACGATGCATCCGAACGATTTGCCTTATCTTTTGACCATCACCTTCCCCCCCCTCTACCAAACCCCTTTGCCCATAGGTTCAATGCTCTCTCGGTTCTTCCACAAGGCGCGGAACTTTCAGATTACTGGCGGTAGCTTCAACCACGTTCAAGGAGATCAGCACAACCACAACTATATGACAACAATCGTACAAGCGAAGGAGGAAGAGCCTTCAGAATTCGATGAGGTGAGTAGATAATGTTCTATGTCGAACGTTAGGAATATGACGATTGTTGTAGTACTTCAAGGTGAAACTGGGTGGGATATTCAAGCTGAGGGATGTCGGGTCTTCTGCCTATCCGCGACGATGGGACGACGGGAGACGAGAGTGGTGGGAAGAGGGGAAACCTCGGTCTGACAAGACAATTTTTATGGCAAGGGTGCTAGAGCAGCCGGGAATAGTGTTTACGATGCTGCAGTATAGTGGGCCAGATGCACACAGAGTACGCCTATCGATTTTTGGGCTCAAGAAACGGTCTAATTCCCTTTCCAGGCTTTTTTAGAAGATTTTCAGATGCTATCGAGCACACTGTGCGTACTATCCCTCCAACTCATTATTTTGGACGCTGAAATCGCGCTAGGACGTCGGATGCATCGCAAATCTATGGCTACAGCAAGTCGTCTATTCCGTCACTCATATTGTACAGCGGTACGTGGAGGCATGCTCTGGGTTGAGTTTCACTGAACTTTCAATGTAGATTTGGCACCGGCTTCGCAGTTCAAGGGCGATATAGGGGTTTTGGGCGTATTGTATCTCTGTAGTCTAGCTGTAAGTAACCACTGTAATATTTGGAGACACTTGAATAAACTGGTTTTAGGTGCAATTGGGGTGCAGGAATGTTGACGAGTTGTGGATAGATAATGGGAGAGGAATTATTTGCCGTGGTCCACAAGGGCCATGGTTTGGCTACATACCACTGCGCTGGTTGGGGGAGTCGGACGTGCCTTTGACAGCAGATCTTCTTCAAATCGATGTTTTGCTACGCTTCTTGGCGAGTCTAAAGTTGAAGGAAGTGGATCATGACGTTATTCGTTTTGCTTCCCCCTTGTCATGGAGGGATGCATCTGTACAAGTCTCGCAACCAACTGTCATCTCAAGGTTGACAAACACGCCCATCGCTGTTGCAAACAATGCCTGGGAGTGCCTCAATAACACTCTTTCAGATCGAAAAGTGCTCAGAAATGGGTTGACCAGGTGAGTCCGAGGCAATCATTCACTTGTTTATCTGACAATTTGAGTAGATTCACACTCGCTCACTACTCAGGATATTTTTATCTGAAGTGGAACGGGAAGATAAATTACGACTGGATGTCGCAAGCTTGGAGCATTTTTCACAGTCGTGGGATCACTTTGGAGGACGATTTGAGCGTTTATGGTGCGTTGTCAGGCTTGCATTCCCGTTCCACCTGTTAACAGGTTACAGACCTTGTCTACCCTTGGGCTGCGTTGAAGTCTAGCTCTGTGGAACCCTTTGAAGCCCAACTCAAGCAACGATCTCAACAACCAATCTACCTATTTGTCCGACCACCTCCTTCCAACCTGGGCCATCACAGAACTTCTTCCCTCCTTTACTGGTCCTTTCACAAAGACGGCCGCTCTCCTCTCTCACCCGATACCTGTCGTAGCCTCGGCCTTCCCATCGAGCTTGAGTATAACTACTCCTTTCTCGCGACTTCTTGGTCCAACAAAGACTACAAACACATACACCAATATCAACTCCTCCGCGGATTCGACCCTTCTACCGCCGACTTTGCTCGTCATCTTGAATACGATGGAAATCTTTTCCAGCCTGTGAATGACTCGGATCGGTTTCAAATCCACCGAGGTGCGCTTCATCATTCTCATCACTCTGATTTTACCTGACCTTAAATTTTTTTGGAAGAATCTCCGCCCGAAAGTAGATCTTTGACGCCAACACCCGACATATGGAAAGAAAGTGAAGATTCTGCTCTAATCGAGCCAATTCTAGCATCCACGACCTCTGGAACTCGGCTCAGTCATACTGGATTTTGGTCACCCGCATTCCGCCCATCACCCGCGGAGGTCTCAAGTGAACTGGCCACTACGACGGAGGCCCTTGATCTGGACGTCGATTGACAACCTGTTGTAGGTAAACTCATTCGTCCTGAATCTTTGCAGGCTGTGCAACTCAAATATACTTGCTTTCGCGATCACAAGTGGACGAGGTGCATCCGATGCTGAGGTTGGCCGCATCGTTGGAACATTCACTAGTATAATATATGTAGTCTGTCATTTTGTACTATCTATTTAATGGATCCCGACGTTTCTAACTTCAAAGATGCAGTTATATTCATGCCTCGTCGTCAATATATCGGCGGCTGTACCTGTCTATCCATCGTTGGATTGACCGTAAAAGTCCCTCACCGAGCCCCTTCAAGAACATGTACTTGCAAGCGTTTGCACGACGCCTACACCGTCGCCCACCCACAATCCTCAGCATTACATCAACGAGTCATTCTCTATATTTGTAGTATTCTTTCGGGGACAAGGAACATGAGGGGGATTCTTACTATCTATACAGACCACAGACACCCGGAGGGCTCACGAAAAACAGTTGCGGTGATCCCCAAGCCCGAGATCAACTCTGGCATACCGAATGTGCGAGTAGCCTTGGGCTGCTAGTTCGTATTCATTACCTGTTCCGATTCCGAACCCCGACGACTCTCCTTGGACGAAGAATACCACTGAGACTGTCAGCAGAACCGAGTTAGGCGTGCGCATCCTCTGAGGAATTTATGCTCCACCCTCTGTGTAAGATGGATTCCGTCATATGATAATAAGGCTCAGATTGATCATGCAGAGGGAAGTGTTGAACGTTGAACGCTGGTGTCGCGATAGTCGTGGTTTGAGCAACAAGCCTGTCATCGGTGGCCGGGCGCTTATTGGATTTCATTCGAGCCTCCGGGCCGACATTATTCTCTCTTTCCCACTTCGATGTTCAACGTTCAACGTTCAAATTCTTCCCTCTTCCCCTGAAGCCTGCCTTGTCGGCCTCGCAGCGTAGCACCTCATCGAAAGTCTATTGCATGCAAGCAATGCTGAGCAGGAACTGTGGGAACGCGTATCAATGCAACATCATTATCGCGGGGTCTGGCGCAGCGAAGTTCCCAATTGAGTGTTGGCATGGTGTTGTTGTGCATCGCGATGTATTGACCACAACATCAGGACAACCTGCTATATCTTTTGACCATCACCCTCTCCACTCTCGCCTCTCTTACAACGCAAAACCCTTTAATTTGCGAGTTTGATGCCTTCCGGATTCTTTCAAAACGCGCGAAATTTTCAAATCACTGGTGGTACCTTCAACCAGGTTCAGGGAGATCAGTACAACTACAACTATACGACTATCATCCAAGCGAAGGAGGAAGAACCTTCAGAGTTTGACGAGGTGAGCAGACAATGTTGTGTGTCTGATCATAGGAACCTGACGATTGTCCTAGTATTTTAAAGTGAAACTCGGTGGGATCTTCAAGCTGAGGGATGTTGGGTCTTCCGCTTATCCGCGACAATGGAGCGACAATTGGGACGTTAAAGCTCCGCCGCGGGCTGACAGGACAATCTGTACAGCGAGGCTGCTGGAGCAGCCGGGAATGGTGTTTACGATGCTACAGTATAGTGGCCCAGATGCACGGAAAGTACGCCCATTGATTGTTCAGCTTGAGGAACGGCCTAATTCCCTTTCCAGGCTTTTTTAGAAGACTTTCGGATGCTATCAAATATACTGTGCGTACGATCCGTCCAATTTTCATTGCTATAGATACTCAAATCACGCTAGGACGTCGAACGCGTCGCAAATCTACGGCTACAGCAAGTCGAAGATTCCATCACTGATATTGTATAATGGTACGTAGTTGCATGGTCTGGTTCGGGCTTCACCGATGTTTCTATTGTAGATTTGGTACCGACTTCGCAGTTGACGTTGGAGCAGAACGTAGGGTGGATACATTTGATGTATCTCAGTAGTGTGGCAGTAAGTCGCCGTTGTGATATCTGGATACCCTCGAATGAGCTAGTTATAGTTCCAATTGGGTTGCAAGAGCGTCGACGAGTTGTGGATAGATACCGGAAGAGGAACTCTCTGTCGTGGTCCACCAGGACCAGCTTTTCACGGATACAGAGTACACCCCTGGTTTGGCAAGTTAGAATTGCCTTTGACGGCAGAACCTCTTCAAGAAGATGTTTTGTTGCGCCTCGCCGCGAGTCGAAAGTCGAAGAAAGCTGATGGCAGTGTCATTGGGGGTTTGGGACGGGGCGAGTATGTGTCTGTACGAGTCTCTCAGCCAACTGTCTTTTCGACGTTGACAAACTCTCCCATTGCTCTCGCAAACAATACCTGGACAAGTGAGACTATTCACACTTCAGAACAAAAATTGCTGGAAAATGGGCTGACCAGGTGAGTTTGAGGAAACCATTCACTTGTTTATCTCACAACTCGAGTAGATTCAGACTCACCGGCACACCCCAGTATGTCGCGTTGCAGTGGAATGGGATGACAAAGTACGCCTGGCAATCACAAGCTTGGAGGATTTTCCACAATTGCGGAGTCAATTTGGAGGACGATTTGAGTGTCTACAGTACGTTATCTGAATCGCTTTCTCCCTCCACCTGTTAACGTTTTATAGACGTTGTCCTCTGTCGCGCCGGATTGGAGGCCGGCGAACTTGTATTACCCTCTGAAGCTCAGCTTGAACGACAATCCCAACAGCCGATTTACCTATTTGTTCGTTCACCTCCTTCTGACCTGATCAATCACAACACCTCTTCCTTACATTACTGGTCTTTCCATGAGGAGGGCCACTCTCCTCTCTCACGCGATACCTGTCATGACCTCGGCCTTCCCAACGAGCTTGATTTCATGCGCCGCCTCGATGAGTCGTTCTCTTTGTTCAACAAAGAATACCAATGCATTCACCAATATCAAGTCCTCCGAGGCTTTGATCCTTCCACTACCGATTTTGCTCGTCATCTCGGATACGATGACAACATTTTTCAGCCTGTGAATGATTCGGATCGATTCGAAATTAACCAAGGTTTGCTTCACCGGTCTCATCGCTCTGACATTACCTGACCTCCGTTTTTATGGGCAGAATCTCCGTCCGAAAGTAGACCTTTGACAACAGTATCCGGCATCCAAGAGTTCGAAGATCTCGCTCCAGATGAACCACCTTTGAGATCTGGAACCTCTGGAACTCGACTAGGTTCCACTAGCTTTTGGTCACCTGTGTTCCTCCCAACAGCCACAGAGGTCTCAAGCGAACTGGACACTCTCGATGTGGACGTTGATTGAGATTGTATTTGAGGTAATGCCACTCGTTCTGTGTCTCTGCGGGCCGCACAACTCATACATCTCTGCCCCCTCCTCGTCACAAATAGATTAGGGCGCGTTCAACGTAGAGGCTTAGCGCGCTTGAGGAGCTTTTGTTGTGAAACATATATATAGTCTTTTATTCTTGTAGTATTCATTCAATCAATCCCGACATTACCAAGTTCAATGTTCCTTCACGGACGACTTCAGTCTTGAAAGCAGCGTCGGCTCATCGATCTGAAGGATTTCGCTACATCCTCCATGCCTGGTTCTCAATCACTTCCAGGTCATTCCTCAGTGAACGACCAAACCCCAATCCTTCCTTCACTTTGCCTATTGTTGCCGTTCCGATCGTCATTGAACGACGTGAGTGTTCTGTTACATATAGGAGTGAGACCGCTGGTTCCAACATTAACGTTCCTGCCTGGCCGAAGGACGTACCTTGTAGACCATACTCGTCCCGAGAGTTCTGATTAGCTCCAGCAAGGCCAACAGGAGCAAAACAGCGAACTAAAGCTCTGGTACCCTTAAAGAGCCGACACGGGATTCCGGTAGACGCTTTATTGATAAGGTATGTGAATCCTCGACTACTCACAGTGGCGAGGAGGCGTCTTAATCTTTGTTGTTTTCCGAGCCGAGTCCGGGATGAGTACCGACCTGAGCTGCTACGGTCGTGGATAATTCGATAGATAGAAGGTGTTGATGTGAGCGAAGGACCGCCTTTATGGCTTTAAGCTTAGAACGAGAGGTATACGAAGACATGGAGCCAGTAGTTGAAGCGCGGGTGTTTCGAGAGTTGTGAAGTCCTTGAGCTGCGAGGTGTCCATTATGCCAACGCTACGGCCGAAGGAATTATATTGAGACCAGCTGGGGTTTTAAAATTCTGAAATCGGTAGACGTGCACCCCTCTGAGAAATCCGTGTAACGAGCTCTATAATGTCAGAGAGAGGATCTAGAGTGCCGTACAAGGCGATTTTGAAGGTCCAGAGGGAAGTGAAGAACGCGTTGGCGTCGAGTGATTATAGTGGTTTGAGATGCAAGATGATAGATTGAGGGAGAAGCCCGTCATCGGCGGCGCTTGTTGTGCCCTCGTCCGGGCCGGGTCGATCAACATTCTCTCTTCCCAGAACCCACACCTTCCCTCTCCTAAGCCTGTTTGTCGACGTGGAAATTTGACGCCAAACGCGTCAAACCAATTCAGCCCTCGACTCTTTGCACGGTTTGACGGATCTGGCTAGCAATCATAGTCTTCTTTGTGTTTCTAGCTTCGGAAAGTTTCAATCTGTGAGTCAGCTACATCCTTTCGAGTCCTTACTCGAACTCTGACTACTTATCAGACTCATCTTGCCTCGTTCAAATTCGGCAGGTTCAGCGAGTCCCGTTGTCTTTAATCGCCCTATCACCGTTACCTCAGGCTCGTCCTCTGTGACCCAGCTACCTCATCGCGTTCGCGTCTCTCCACGTCTACAAGCCCATAATGGAAATTGCTGAAGACATGAAAACAAACCTTACCTCAAGAAGTTCATCTGTGTTCAAATTCAGAATGTCACCAGCACCCACCCACCACCCTCAGTATTACATCGATGACTCGATGTCCATATTCCTGGTGGGTCAAAGATTTTCCCCGCCTTTCTGTGAACGTTCACCGACGTTTTTCCTTCTCCAAAAGGTAGAAAATCAGCTGTTCAAGGTCCACCGACAGTTTCTGCGACAGGAATCAGCCGTTTTCAACAGCATGTTCGAGTCACCGCCTCCAGCAGAAGGACAGGAAGGCGAAACAGACGACCGTCCGATTGTCCTGCCCTCAATTACCTGCAACGAGTTTGTCGCGTTATTGAATCACATCTACAAAGGGTTAGTATTGGCAGATCTACTACTACCTTCAACAAAGCGTACTGAAGACCCGTTCACAGGTCGTTTTCCAAGACCAAACTCCGCTCGAAAACCTCTCTCCAGGAATATATCGACCTGCTTTCCATTGCCACCCGTTACGAATGCTCCGAGGCTAGGCAAAAGGCAATCCAAGGAATCGAGTGCCACAAGCCCGAGGCGACAAAGAAAATTGTCCTCGCTCAGAAGTACAACATCGAAGAATGGTTGATGCCAGCGTACATCCAGTTGTGCAAACGTGACGACCCTTTGACTTGGACTGAAGCTCAGGAGATTGGGCTCGACAAGGCAATTATGATTGCAGCTGCTCGGGAGAAGATTCGCTTTTCCGAGGAAAGCAGGAAGATGATTACCAGTTGGAGGTACCCTACCACATCAGGGCTCGTTCCACAGGCACCTGCGGTGGCATCTACCTGGCCTGCCAATCTTTTTGAGGACGATAGAGTGGAAAAGTTCATCAAAAGTGAGCTGAACTTTGACCCACAGTCCAGCTCTGACTCAAAGCCCGTTAAATCCCCTGCGGTTGTAAGTGATCCGTCCGGATTACATCGTTTTTCTGACTCGATGTATCTTCGCCAGGCACCGTCATCTCTTCTCCCCGTTAGTTTTTCTTTCGGGCACTGAGCCAGACACTGAGCGCGGGGGAAAAGCTCCTCTTGGAGGATATGGACCACTCGAAGTCTGGCTCCGATCGCTTTTTGAACTGTTCTTTTCCTGGAAGTGTTTTGTCTATAAGACTTTCTTGAGTGACATGTCTCTTGGAAGCGCGAGGAATGTCGATGAGCCCTGCCGTCTGTCGCAGCGTCAGTAAACCTCACCTCATAAACTGATAGTATGTATATTACTTAACTATGTCTCGTAATCTCAGTTTTATGGTATCCATAAGAACCGCCGTGCAACTCGCCAATCTCCTTGCTGAGGATGGCCTTGATTAGAAGGTGGCAGACGCGGGCCGACCGGTGAAGTCGATTTGGAGCCTCTGAGTTCCGGCCTTCTCCCACTTGGCTTCCTTCACAAGAGTCACTACGACCGCTGGAAAGTTCCTCAGAATGCTTCTTCTAGTCTCTGGGGCGTAGTGCGGAGATGATCAAGGTCACATTCAATACACCGCGAACCTCAATCAAGAGCTCCCATCTTCAGAAAGTTGAACCCGCCTTGGTCGCATAAGTTTCAATGGAATCCGTGGATATCAAGGAACCACTTGCTGGCCTTCACTCTCGACCAGGATCACCAAAACCATCTTCACCGCTACCGTCGGTCCCTTTCCTTCCTGTAGGCGGCAGTGATATCGATGAGGATCAGAGTCCTACGGTATGCTCACCCCGAGCTAAGAGGTCGATCTCCTTGACTACACCATCTATCCCTCGCGATCCAAAGTACTATATTGACGAAAAGATGGTCGTTCTACATGTGAGCGTATCACCTCCTTCTCTCTCATCTCATACTCACGTTTGGTCCATCATGTTCTTCAGGTAGACAATACACTTTTCAGAGCTCATCGTCACCTCCTTCGGCGCGAATCTGATGTTTTCGAGCACATGTTCAGCTCTCCTCAGCCCGCTGAAGGTGCCGAGGGTGAATCGGACGATAATCCAATCGTAATTCCAGATGTTACTCGAGCAGAGTTTGTCGCTTTGATGGACTATCTATACGAAGGGTGCAGTCATCCCTGTTTTGGTGTATCCCGTATCATCACCGACTGACATCTCTGCCCCAGGTCGTTCTTCAAGGACAAAGCTCCACGCAAAACATCTCCTGAGGAGTACATCAACCTGCTCTCGATTGCTACTCGCTTCGTGTGCATCGAGGCTCGACAGGAAGCGATCAAGAGGATTGAAAGTTACGGCCTCAACCCGATCCAAAAACTGGTTCTTGCTGACACCTACGACATACCACAATGGCTCATGCCTTCCTACATCGAATTGTGCAAACGCGACAATCCTCTTACTCCTGACGAGGCCCTCTGGATTGGTGCCGAGAAGGCTATGTCGATTGCGAAAGCTCGGGAAATCATTCGAAGTTCTCCAGAAACTCGACAGATGCCTGGCTGGGCAAACGGGACAACTTGGCCGAGTGAGGTATTCCAGGACTCAAGGGTACAGATGACCGTCAATGAGGCTCTATTGTGGAACATCCAGCGTGATCCAAGCCCCGTTGCACTAGGCAAAAAAAATGAAGTGAAGCTTGAAAATATGGGCGCGGTACGTGTCGAATCAAAGTTTGAATATCTTGTCCCCACTCATTTGTCTTTCCACATACTCAAGACCAGGAAGTGGGGGACTTCAGAATCAGCGAGGGGGAGGAAAAAGAAGCACACACGTGAGACCCGAGTCGAGTCGCCGGTTCAAGCCCTCCTGCCGAAATGCGAGCCTCCAGGGTCCAGTTTTGGGGCCAGCTTGGGCCCGCGGAGGGTCACCGGCGGCTCCTGGATCTCTACGCTTGGTTCGGGGACCCAAACAGCCCCTGGTGTGCATGTGAAGGACACCGAATAGGTATCTAGCAGGAAATTGAACAATGCAATGATCGCCGTCAGATCTCATCTCTCAGATAATCGCAAGCGACTAGTTGAGCGTTACATGCGCCTAGGACCATTTGATTGGCTCGCAATATTCCGTCCGACTTACGAGGGGTCAGGCTAGTCTCAGTGGACGCAGGTTCTCACTTTGACAAGTCCCTAAAGAAATAGCATTCCGCTCCATGGGGTGGGGCGTCTCTCAAAGAGTAATGTTAATGACGCTCGTCGGCGGTTTGAGTCTTCTGGCACTGGCACGTCGTACTTGGCCACCTATGAATCTAAACACTGAGAGCACAACGATCATAAGTACTTATCGACAACCTCAAGGTCAGAGACCATAGATCTCCGCAAAAGGGTCATTGGTAGACTCCAACCCCCTTCTATGCTCCACCCCATTAGAAATCTCTGTCGCCGTCTCATTCCCATAAATCTCTGCTATCCAAGCCAAAGCTGCGTCGGTACCAGCGGTAACCCCACTCGAAGTCCACACATTTCCATCTACAACCCAACGAGCATGGGTAATCCAATTCGTGCTGTTCCCGAGTCCTTCTCTGCCCGCCCAAGCCCGCTTGTTGGACGTCGCGTTGCGATCGTCGAGGACCCCAGCCCGGGCGGCAAGCCATGAGCCTGTACAGACGCTGAGAAGGTATTGCAATCGGGGGTAGGTGTCCCGGATGAAGCTGATTGTGGGTTCGAGGTCAGGAGCTCGAGTCCCCATGCCTCCGGGAATGAGGAGTACATCTATGTTAGTTGGGAGATATGTGAAGTTGTGGGTCGGGTTGATAGACAGGGAGAAATTCGAATTGAACGGATTCATGGCGGAAGAACGAGGTTTGATGGGCACAGGGTCCAGCGTCGGGGAGATTAGGTGAAGGTTCATGGGGTGTTGCAACGAGAGCATGTTGAAGGCACTTAGTGGACCACTGAGATCGAGGATCTCAAATGCAGGAAACAGTACGACGCCAACGTCTAGAGGTAGAGTCGCGTTGGTCGCCGAGGTGTTTGTGTTCCCATCGCCACTGCAAAGCGTGGCTGACAATGCCAGGATGAGTAGTGTTTGTTTGAAATTGTTGAGCATGGTCATAAGTGTTGTAGAAGACATGTTCGAGTAAAGGGCCTTTTATATAGGCCGCTCAGTCGAATCGCCCGATATGTGCTGGTGGATTGAGATCATGCATAGCACCGTATGACTTGTTCGTAGATACAAAGTATATCCATAAATGCGCCGTTGAAGAGGAGAATGGATGATGGATGAGACATAACAAAGTTTGACCGGGTTGGCCGTCAGTCCTCCCGAGGCTAAGGTATCATAATCCAGTATCAGGCCCCGCAACAAGCTTCTTTGTGAGGATTCTTCGCGTGTCCGAGTGTATTGCGCTAATGCCAGTCAGCAATCTGATGCCGGTGAAAGAAATTCATACATACCGCAGTAAGCAGATGATCATGACCGACATAGGCCCCGGCGAATATCGTCAAAATCACTCCTCCGTTCTAATACATGGCCAACAACATGAGCATGTAGCCAGCACCGAACTGTACGGTATGGAAGAGGCTTCGGACCGCTTGCTGAGTCAGGGTGAGTCTGATACAAGAAAAATGAGCTTGTGTCTAAGGCAGAGCGGAGAGATCCAAGGCTGAACCTACCGGAATGCGGCGGGAGCAAAACCGTCGAGATTTTTCATGGATTCGCTTGAGGCCATGGCGCGCTGTCGAGCAATAATGCGTCTGTCGTATTCACGTCCCAGGCGACGAACGCCCTCCACGAGGATCACAAGGAAAAAGAGGCCAACGAGAGTCCCGGCGTAAGCACCTTGCATGAAACTGAGTCCTCTCTCCAGACCAGTATTGTTGAGGTACACTTACCACCAGACCGAATGTGCCAATCCCTCGAGATGAAACAGGCATCGATGGTGTACCAGTTCCACAACATCGAAATTTTGCACGCTGGTTGTGCGCTGCCAGACATAGATCCGTGGTCCATTGTAAGGAAGGTTTCAATGAAACAGGCTCGGAGAGGGCTACTGACAGAATGCAGCAACGAAGATTCAGCGTTTATGGCACTGGAATTGATCACTATTTGGACAGGATAAAAAAATTTTTTTGTACTACCAAACGACCTCGGCAAACGACTGGTAAGCGACCTTCATGAGATAGCCCTGTGACCTCGAGATGCCCGTCCTGCTTCAATCCATAATTCGCGTCAGCCTACCTTGCTGCAAGGGTCTGGAATGGCTAGAGCATGCGACTCGGACGTGTTGATGTCAGACAGAATGACCAAAAGAATAGCCGTTGGGCCGTAAACATAATGTTCCTCCGAGTCATTCCCCAAAGTACGCGCGATGTTTAGGCCTAGCCTAGTTCTAGTTTGCGATAAGGCTACGATGTCAAGCCAATTTTAACATTGAAACCGGTAAAACGGCAAAGCCAAGGAATCGGGGAGAGCGAGATTGTCCCGAGGGTGACAGCCTGAGAGTCGAGAGGGTTCATCGTGCACAACGTGCAGCCGGCGAAGCGTCCGTGTTTGGGTATGCATGGAGAGATTGAACAGATAAGTCAACGGCGGCAGACTGACGGCTGCTGAAGACGATGTGAGTAAGAGAGCCATGTAAGAATGTGAAGTTGCGCACCATGGGCCCGATCTAAACCATTCGAAATATGTGACTAGATTAGACTTGCAAGCCAGTGGGTTTGAATATGTTCGAGTATTAGCTAAGAGTGTGGCCTGCTCCGCCTTGAACTTGAGAGGAACAGAGAATAAGCATAATGGAAAGGGAGGGATGGGTAGGGATGGGGGATGTGGGGGAGAACGAGTGAAGCAGAAAACGGGTGAGACAAATACGCTTGTGGCTTTTATCCTGTCCCAACCGCAAAATGCCGAGAGCCACCAGCCGTTTGTGCTTCCCGCGATCGCCGATTATGCGAGTGGTCGATCAAATCTGCGATCGTGAGAAAACGCCCGGAGCACCCAGTTCGGTACCGCACTTCACAGTAATAAAGTCAAGCTGACCGATGAGAAAATCCACCAGCCTGTATACACCAGCTCTTTAATCGCACGAGATGGTTCGCTTTCGCGTTCGAGGTCCAAAGGTCCGTCCCTCATGATCTCTTGCATTTCTCGGTACTCAGTGCTCTAAACTACATCATGCAGTACTCCTGCGTATCAAAGACGAAACGCAACTAGCCTTTCTCCCTATTCTCCTTCTATGCGTCACATACTACACGAGGATATAAGAAGGCGGTTTCCTAGCCTCTCAGTGGCTCGGGGTGACAACTCAGAGCATTCACCAGCCCACTCCTCTCGAATCTGGGCAGCACCTCTCTCTTTCCCTCCTGCCCACCAAAACCGCTGATGTCTACCCTTCCAATCACCTTCGACCTCGCCCGCCACTACGAAGGATGAAGAACTCGGGCACTGGTGTGGATGTTACGATGCTCTTCAGGACGCGTAGCTTGAGCTATCGTTTGCCTTTTGTGGAGGCACCACAACATAGCTCTCTAGACTCCATGGGCTATTCTACCGGCTCTTGTCTTGGAGACGTCGTAGGCTGGGAGGCGAAGGGCATGAGGCGAATGAATGGGCCATCTCAGAACCTCATACCAGAGCTTCCGGGCTACTAGGAATTGAAGGGATCGGAAACGTTTCGTGGCCAACGGGTTTCGGGTTTAGGGATGGGCTGGAGCAGGCGAGGAAGCCGTTCAGAGGACGCTAGGATGAGAAGCGAGCGAGGAGTCGCCTCTCTAGCTCGTAGCAACTCGGACCCTTCGCTACGAAACGTTTTTGTCACTAAAACACGCTCCTCTTGAATATTGACGACACCTCCCCGTTCCGTTCACTCAAACATGACACTCAAGGATACTAAGGCCTAGGTATTTAGCTGGCACCGAACGTTGAACGTTGGCCAGTGACTCGGGTTGCCGTCCATGAAACCGTTTACCGAGCTCGTCTCTTAGGTAGTTCCCATTTATCAATGACAATTTTATGAGTGGTTGCGGCTTGCACCACTCGGTTGGCTCGTATTATTTCATGATCATTGCGAGAGGTCTGGTGCTGAGTGCTGACAACCGCGACGACGTCTGCCAAACGAGCCGGATAGATTGACAGCGATGAATTATTTATAATAACTGCCACTTTTACTCACTACTATCATCAGGTTGCTTGCATCTCTTGTCCCAGCTACCTCATCACGCCCCCATCTCCCCACACAACTTCAAAGCTTCAAGCCCCATGATGGAAGATGCTGGCGCTACGGAATCAAAACCTCCCACGAGAAGCTCTTCTGTGTTCAAACTTAGAATGCCACCAGCACCCACCCACCATCCTCAGTATTACATTGATGACTCGATGTCCATATTCCTGGTGTGTCAAGGGTCTTCCTTTTTGTGAACGTTCGTCGTTCACTGACAATTTTCCTTCTCCAAAAGGTAGAGAACCAGCTATTCAAAGGTCCACCGGCATTTCCTGCGACATGAATCAGCCGTTTTCAACAGTATGTTCGGTTCAACGCCTCCAGCAGAAGGAAAAGAAGGCGAAACGGACGACCGTCCAATCGCACTACCTTCAATCACCTGTAACGAGTTTGTTGCGTTGCTGAATTACATCTAAAAAGGGTTATATCAATAGATCTATTGCTGCCTTCAACAAAGTGTACTGAAGCCCCGTTCATAGGTCGTTTTCCAAGACCAAACTCCGCTCGAAAACCTCTCTCCAGGAACACACGGACCTCCTTTCCATCGCCACCCGGTACGAATGTTCCGAGGCTAGGCAAAAGGCGATCCAAGGAATCGAGTGTCACGAGCCTGATGCGACCAAGATGGTTGTCCTTGCCCAAAGATACAACGTCGAAAAATGGTTGATGCCAGCGTACACTCAGTTGTGTAAACGCGACGACCCTTTGACTCAGACCGAAGCTCGAGAGATTGGGCTCGACAAGGCAAGTATAATTGCAGCCGCCCAGGAGAAAATGCGCTTTTCCGAAGAAAGCAGGAAG